>CAJPVJ010000646.1:17500-21918 GCA_905397405.1 Oppiella nova
AAAAACTCTTCAATTATTTATTGTCACTGCTTTTGATGGATGTATTGTATGTGTGGCCATCACTCTCTCCCTTTACATCCCTGTCCCTCTCACTGCCAGCCCTCTCAGCACAACATAAAAGTTTATAAATTGATGCCCGAAATGACCCGACGTTTCACTCATTTTAACGCTAATCAATCACATCTCGACTCTCAGTATTCAGTATATAATAGACAAACATTTTTCATACAATTTTAAAGAATTTTTCCAGTCATAAGTCAAGAATATTCTGTGATTTATAGACCATTTATTTTCCGGCAAACCATTGTTTGTTATTTTTGTTTCATTTCTCTCTCTCTCTCTCTCTCTCTCTCCCATATATCCAAACCTTTCATATCGTATTGTTTGAAGTTTTTTCTGACGGACCAAAAGTATCGTAACTTTTATTTTACTACATATATAGCCGTATATTTCGTTTTATATACATTTGCTGTGCGTTTAAGTCACGCAATAATAAGACAAATCATTTTTCTCTCTCTGGCTGTCGACCCACTAATACACCGGCGATTGTGTGTGTGTTTTATATACGACATTACGGCTCATATATTACTCGAGAGGGTCGACACAAATCTATTATATTTTCTTTGTTTCGTTTTGTTTTGTGTAAAACTAAACGATTTGCTCTCAAAACTAAAGTGAACGCCAAAAAAGTAGTCAATAATTCACTTTCAAACTCGTAATAGCCTTAACATACTGTGTGTTTGTACTGTATATCCAGTACAGAATATTTATTGTGTCTATATTCTGGGCTTATATTCTGTATATTTTGTAATGTTTTGAGAAAATATTGTTTTTTCAAATGAAGTGAATTTAATATATTGTGTAAGGGGACAGGCATTTATATGATTACACAATCAATTTTGATTAATATTTTTTGCAATGACACAATATATTTTTGTCATAAATTCTTGCTAAGACTTATGAATGTTATATATAATAAGAATAAGCAAAATGTATGTAAATATAAATGCTAAACTAGGCTAGTTATAATTTAATTATTAAATTATTAAATCTAAAAAGATATAATTATTAAATTAAAAATTATATTTATTATACTCATAAACTGTAAGTGTTTTTAAACGACAAATTATATTATTAATATATTGAATGATACAAATAAGTATTGGACTATCTGCCAATGCTATGTGCCAATTAATTTGCTATACTGTATTCATATTATTCTTTGCTTGATAAAATAGCATTTTCTATTCTAAAACTTTAGTCACCCTTGTTAATTTAAATAATATTTTTCATTCAAACTTATATGAAATTGGTTTATGAATTTGATATTTATATAAATTAATTTACAACTTTACTATATAAACGCCTAATGAATGTAATCAAGAGATTAGATATCTATTTATGGAAAATAAATTTATTTCAAAAATTTATACTTTAGTTAAACCCTCACATATTTACGCTCATTTTTACATGAATATAAAATATTAAGATTTTTATCTAAAAGTCTTAAGCAAATATTCTTTAATTATATTTTCACTCTAACTATAACTATATTTATGGCTCCAAAAAACTGTTGAAAAGGTTTGGGCGTAACTACTGTTCCCCACAACTCGTATCGATGACAGCCTTATGAAAAGCGTTTGTTATCCTAATTATAGTGATTTTGATATATACTGGCGGACAGTGCTGTCAACGAATTGTGAAATATATCTCAATCCTGTGGCCATCAATTGGACAGTTAGACAGGGGCTGTCATAAAATTGTGTGTACGCCAGAGCCCGGGCTATAAGTTATGTAATATATTTAATACCGGAGTTATGGCTGACATTAGAGATATACTGCCCAAGAGTGGGGGCACAGGATTTCATAATGACATGACTGGTGAGCACCGGGAACACTGAGCGCCTGGAGCTCTATTATGTCTGTCTTATAACACTACCGATTGCTGTAAATCTGAAGATAACCTCAAACCTAACGATAATTCTTTGCGATTCCGTACAGAATATTCTGTACCACTCTATGAGAGCCCAAAGCCATTCGCGTGTAATGGTCTCTCAATGCGATTACCACTAAATTACTGTTAGATTTCTCGGCCTCCACTGTTATATACCATATATTATATATGTTTTTTCATAGATATATGTTATATAACTTATATCTGGTTATCGTTTATTTCTTAACTGACTGGCTGTCAAAACAAATCTCGAAACCATTTCTTATATTTCTCTCTCTCTCTCTCTCTCTCTCTCTCTCTCAAATGATTTATTAAATCTACAATAGATTAGAGTAGAGAAATGTTTATTAATATTAGCATAAACTATGTCCACAACAACAACAAAAATATATAAATAATATAATATATTATTTCTTTTTCCGATAACATATTTGATTGATTATAGTTTTAAAAATGTGTTTTCAAGATAAGCGTAACATTAATATTAATTGCATATAAAAATGCAACTTATTTCCTAGCCTCGTAAAATTTGCTAAACTATTTATATTTTTCATTTAATTGATTAATCAATACATTTATGACACCGATTCCTCTATTAATAATATTATAGATATTAATGATTTATATCCCGAAACGAGAGCTCAGTTTATACACACAATAACTCGTATTTAGAGACCAATTACCAGCCATTACTGTCATCGATGTCTATATCGCTGGCGATTAATCATATTTTATATTTATTTTTATAGCTTTTATTCAACACAATAAACACTAGTTTTATGTAAAATATTAAACAATAAATATGACAAAACCTCGCTGAATATAATTGTAAATAAGGAGTTTTATGGCCAAGAATTGCCATAAAACTCGTTATTTATTAAGAATATTCTGTAAGCGTAAAATATATTATGACATAAATCATAGGAAAACAAGAGATATGTCTCTCGTAAGTAAGAAAAATAATAATAAAATAAAACTTTTTTCATATTTTTATTATAAATTTCATTCGCAATTCAATTACGAGTTTATGGCCGCAAATAAAGTGCAATAAAAAGTTTCATCTATTTATATACCACTAGCGGAATATTCTGGACCATTATTTTGATGATTAAAGTCTATTCAATAAACTATAACCAGAATATTCTTGCGCTGCCATATAATGCCATTAAATTCTGTGTATATATATATCAAATATAATATACTAAACATATACACAGAATATTTACTCTAAAGTCATCATTTACTGTATAACCAAAATAAAAAACTTTTTTTTAAATTGATGTAACATTTGCTTCAATAACGTGTCATTTCATAGCCGTTAGCAGTTTGACATAAATGAAAGGGATTGATAGTGTATTGTATGTAATATATTCAATACAATGTCCTATTGAATGGCATACAACACAAAAATACCAAATATTTCTCATTAAATACACTTTTTCGAGACACTCTCTTGCCATTCATGGCTTACAGTGTATTACAATAATAATCGCATATATTTTGTAAGCCTTAAGGCCAACACACAAAAAGCCATAAACTCTTATATAATCATATGGCTTATGGGGTGAGAGAGAGAGAGAGTGAGTGAGAGAGAGAGAGAGTGAGTGAGAGAGAGAGAGAGAGAGAGTGAGAGAGAGAGAGTGAGAGAGAGAGAGAGAGCATATATCTCTTATATAATACATATTATATATCATTTCCATATTGTGTTTCACTGTATTATATATATGGGAGATGTTTGGGCCATATATTGCTCTAAACCCTCGACTCCCGAAAATGATTGATGAAAGCAATTTTGATATCAAAAAAGTTGAGTTCATAACACATTTTTTGAGCGCATTTTTCAAATAACTTTACACTAAAAAACATCGCTTTATATAATCGCCACAAGACTTATGCTTGTAATCAGTATTCACTTCCGTTATAATGAATGTGTCAATAATGTACGAAAAGTTTTCATAAAAAATAAGATTAATTTATCAAATAAATAATTACACACTCATTACTGATTATAAATTAAACATTCTTGCTAATTCACGTTAGATTTATTGCATATGGGGTTAATTTATTTCATTAAAATTACATTTTCATACATATATCATTCAAAGCATGCTATAGGTGATTTTATAATATTTTTAAAAATACTATGCATACTTTAAAATTATATAATTTATATACACACACGTCCATATTAATCTATTTAATGTACACTATATATAACATTTACACAGTATAAAGTAAAACAATATTAACGGCCCATGTCTTACAAATAGTCAGCACTTGTATCCATTGCCACAGTTTGTTCACTACCAGTGCCCATAAGAGATGAAAATATTTTTAAAAAACATTAACTTTAATTCCCATTTACGCCTTCAAAGCGTTTGATTAATGATACACTTTGTTCATGTCGTTAATTTTGGGCCCAAATTGTTATTTTCCATTATTATTACAGTATTATTATTATTGT
>CAJPVJ010000647.1:0-21912 GCA_905397405.1 Oppiella nova
ACTTCAAATGTGAATTTGAAGGCACATACAGAATATTCTCGTTGTTCTCTCTCTCTCTCTCTCTCTCTCTCTCTCATGAGGTCTAGACTTTGGACAAGAATTTCTTTCTCATTCTTAAGATATTCTTATATTTGGAAAATATATTTTATTATATTTTAGTAAATTCATAATTAACTATGTTTATTATAATTAATACAAATTTATTAAAATTGGAAAACAATTTTAATTGTGTTTTTCTAAGTTGTTAAACTAATTACTAGGAGATTTGTAATCAATATGCGATCATTTTAGTATATTATTGTGAGTAGTATTACATTTTTACCATGAATAAGTTTATTTATAAATATAAGATATAATTGTAATTATTATCTTATTAAAATTCTACCGTATATTTAGACAGTATTTAATAAGTTATGATTTAAGTGTCATTTTGATTATTTATAATTAAAGAAAATAAATTATTAGTGTTTGAGTTTGAAAATACCTCACTTTTAATGTTACCGATTGAGTTATTTGCAAATTTAATTTATTTAATGCATTTTATATAGATTTTGCAACAATTCACTCAATACAAGTCAAATGAATAAAACAGTTTTGTTGACTCCTCGCTATTAAAAAATATTTTTTTTGCTAATCAATTACAAAGTATATGCTACTATTTTTAACATTAAAATATTTTAGATTCATTTCTAAATATAGTTCAGTTTTAAAATCAATTGTTATTTGTTTGGGTAAATTTTTTAGAATATTTGAAAATAAATATCTAGGTAATATTCTCAAAAGATAAATGTAAAATTATATTTAAAGTCGAGTACAAATAAATCTGATCAGTTAGAATTACATTATTTGTATTAAATTATGATAAATAATAAAAAGTTACAAATCAGTAAAAATTTCACTGTTATAATTCCTACCAAAACAATTATCTTAAATATCATAATTATATTTGATATTTATTGTAATTAAATATATACTTCAAAACATTTGCAAATTGTGTCTCAAATTCTCAAAAGTGTTCAAAAATGCTTAAATTATAAAGACTATATTTAAAATCAAAATAAGTGACAAAAGTAATAATAATGGTTAGAATGCTATCATTAAAGGCAAACATTTATATGTATTATATGTATAGAGAATGCAATGAATTCGTTGATAACCCGGATTGGAATTAAATCTAATTATGAAGTGTAAGATAACGTCTAATTATGATGTTTTCAAAGTAATCTTATGTAATGAAAGAGCCTTCAAATGATTTGAGACCTACAATGAGAGTAGAGTTAGTGTTTGTGTTATAGGGCTTCGCAAACAGCACTCGTAGTGTTTATAGAAATTTTCATATTTGAATACTTGTCCGCAAATCTGAATAATTTTGTGCTTTAATTCAATGAATTGTTAGGATAAATATTTGCTATATATTTAATGTACAAAACAAAATAATTTTAATCAATTCAATGATTACATGTATGAAAGAGAGAGAGAGAGAGAGAGAAAGAGAGAGAGAGAGAGAGAAAGAGAGAGAGAGACTTTACTTTATACAGTATTGCATTTAATTCTGAACACACTATTCGTATATTTGAAAATAGGTTTGTATTTTGATTTTTGCTGTTTGACTAAAACCAGAAATGTCTCATTTATTAAATTAGGAAATTGTGTACACAATGAGAATGAGTTCCCTTTTAAACGAACTAAACAATAGACAATAAGTTAAATAAAACAGACTTTCAATGCTGTCATCAATTTATTAATTTGATTTAAACACAAAGTTTATGTATTTTATTATATTATTAAATACACACAGTTTTTGAAGCTTTCATAATAAGTATACCAAAGGCTCACTCAAAACATTGACTTTAAGTCTAAGCAAATGCTGACAATACTGACACATATTTTATAGAAATAAATTATTCTTAAAATACTTTTACGAAAATATTCTTCAATTAATAATATTTTCAGCACTTTATTATGAATTAAAAACACTGTCACTAAAGATATTTTATGAATTTTTATTATAATTCTATGCAAACTGAAATTATTATAAAAAACTTAATTGAAAATATATACTGAAAATATAGTCATTTGAATTTATCGTAATTATCACTTAAGAATTATACGGTATATTAAATGATTAACATATTTGATAAATTTTTATATTAATTATAAAACTTAATATTGATTTATCATTATTACACTAAAGTATTAATTTAAAGTATTAAATACTATATAAATTTTATATTTAAAAGCTTACATTTTTAGATAGTAACAACTTGACACTATCCAGAATATTCTTCAAAATAAATATTTAATTTTAAAAAGTGTACTTAATTTAGGATTTAATTAAAAAAGACAAATTTAATTTCATAAATTATTTAATAAAATATTTAAAAGCAAATTTGTCTAAAAATAAAACCAATTTTAATTAAGTCCAGATTAAACCCAAGAAAGTTTTAAAAATATTTTTACTGTAAAAACTACTACTAAGTATATATAAGCAAAAAAAGTTTTGCCATTAAATGCATTTCCAAGAACTTCAAAGTAAAAATCATAACGTTATAAATATTTATGATTTTGTAAACTTTTTCAATACACTTAATGTTTGAAACTTATTGAATACATGTCACAAACGATTAATGATTTGGAAACAAAATAGGAATATAAATAGTATTCCGGATAAACTCAACAAAAAATTCCTCAAATTGTTTATTATTAATCCATATATTGATCACAAATTTTTAACTTCATTAAAATATCCATCAAAATTAATTTCCACAAAAAAAACTCTGCAAATAAATTATAAATAACAAATGGATACCAAACCCCAGGATTTATTGATAAAAATGTTCATTTCGTGGAAATTTTGGATTCAATTTTTTTTCTCACCGATTGTATGAGAAATTGTTTGCGTTTTTATTAAACACAATAATAAGAAAAATTGCTTTTTTTGACCACAAATAAGTGTCTGAAACGGTTTTTGGTGAGAAACACACTGTTCAGTGAGAAATGAATCAAAAATAGTATCGAAACGTTTGGAGTGGAGTGAGAGAAAAGTTTCACATTTTTCGCGCTGTATATAACATACAGTGTATAGAGAATTGTGAGTTCACTATCGAAATGCGAAAATTAAGTTCAAAACCTATTGTGTGTGTGGAGTGGACTCTAAAAATACTTATCTTTTACTAAAGATTGTCTGAAGGATTAAATGCAAACTTCAAATTGCAATACAGTTTAGAAAAATAAGGCAAACTATAGACAGAAAAGGGATCTATTGATTGCTTCATAACAAAAAGTGTTGTGAAGAGTTTAACTAAAAAGGTTTTGTATTAAAGACTTTTGTATGTTTGAGAAATTTTTTAAGACTCTCAACACTATATCCTATAAAAATAAAAGAGTTAAACAAAATGTCATTTAATATAAGGGTTAACACCCATATAATATGTATGAACGGGACAGTTATGAAGTAAAATGCATTCAATTATTTAAATGGATATAAATGATTTTTGATGAACAAAACGAAAATTACTATAATATTTATATTAACTCTTGATTTAAGTTATGATAATAGGATGCAAGAATACATACATTACTACATATTTCTTACATGAAGTGATTAGTATGATATTTAAAAATAATACCTTATCCAATTTAAAACATGAGTACAATATATCATAAACTCATTTTCATTCAAGAATTTTATTATTAAATTTTGATTTAGCCTTTAATTCTGAGTTCGCTTATGAAAATACTTTAGCAAATATTCTGTATATTATTTTATTAGTCCAAAGTGTTTATGAAATTCATTAAACTTTTAAAACAAAAAGAAATAATAAAATTTTCGTCACAATTAACTCTCATAAGTGAAATGCAGTGAAAATTTTAATTTAATTAATATAATTTAATATCTTAATATGATATATAAGATAGGATTTTTGTACAAATCATAAAATACATTAAACACGTAATGCTTTTGGCAAATGTTTGCCAATGACTTTCGACGTATAAAACAGTTATCTAGTTATTGTTTAGCGAAAAATCATCACCAAAATGCTGGCTGACTGAATAGTAAAAATTTTATTTCATACATAACTGCAAAATTACATTATTCGCAAATATAATTAACTTTTCACAAGAGATGCAAACCTTTTAGGCATAAAATAATGGCTACATTCTCGTCGACTACGACAACACATACAACACTACACAATGGGTTATCTCTTTATTTTTCAATCCACAGTTCACTTCATACGACAGAATATTCTGTGTATCGAAAACTTTTGGGCCAATTATTCCGTGCGCTGTATTCGCCCCATACGAGTGCCCTGAGTATTGTGTCTAATGTTTTCAAATGAGTCAGTTATGCGAATAAAATCAATAAATTATATTTTTCAAGTGGTGTGTGCTTTTCGGCTAACACTTGCACAAAATGTATGATTCAATTATATTTCAACCAATTTTACATAGATGTATATATATGTATATATAGTAAATATATAAGCGTTGAATAGTACATATATATATATAAAATATATATGTATAGTAAATATATAAGCGTTGAATAGTTGTGTGGAATTTATTCAGAATAATTCCCATTCAATCACTAGTAATGAATGGATTCTTTAGTTTTGTAATTACAATCCGATGACAGAGTGTTTGCACACATTTATCAATACGTTTGTGAGTTATTCTGTGGAAACTATTCTCGCTATTAAAAGCATTTTCAAGACATTTGATATTTGAGTTTATAAATACTGGTGGCAACTGTAGTGTGAATCAAGCATATGACATATGGCACACACACTCACCTAATTGTATCTGCCTTTCCCCTTAAGACAAGTAAAAAACAGCGTTTAAAATGACAGAACTTATTAAATTGTAATTAATTTTCCCATTTTTATGCACTTATTCTGACAGATGATAAAAAATTAATTTCTTATTAGACAATATCTCGACAAATAATCTAATAAATACTGACATTTAAGATAACTAAATATGAATAAAAGTGTACAAATTCAAATTTGTTTCATAAAAAATCATATTATTGTGTTTAGACCAAGATTAGATTCAAATGTTCAATTCAAAGCCCTATTGTGATTGACATTTAAGTCGAGTATTTTTATTGAAACCTTTAATATTGAAATAAATTAGAAATAAATAAATTCAATGTAATTCATGTGTGTATTACCTGTGAATACTATAAAGTGAATGAAATGTAGACTTTGAAACTTTATTATTTTTATTGATTTTTAAATCAAAAGTCAGTCTTTATTTTCAATAAGATTTTTTTAATACAATTTCAACCTTTTTTGAATATTTGACTTTATTTTCATTTACTTTTATAAGGTATCACTAGTGATAGAGAATTACATAGGAGATATTTTAGTATATTTTTGCAACTCTTGTTTTAAATTATGTTACTTTTTTCCATGTAAATGTATATCAAGTCTAGAAACCAATTTTGAAATTGAATTTATTTGAATAATTATAATCATAAGTAGTAAAAATCAGAATATCAAAAAGATTTCATCAATGTCAATCATGCATTTATTTCTTTCAAGAAATTACTCTGGAATTAAATATTTAAAAGCAATTCTCAATTGATATGAAATTATCCATTAAATGCAATCAGAGATCATAGAGTATTAGATAGACTTCATTTAGTATTATAGTTATTAATAGTGATTTTGGAGTAAATCATATAATCCAGGTTATAAATCCCAAAATTATCTTTAATATAATTGACAGACATTCGCCCACTCATTGACCAATACTTAGAAACCTTTAATATTGAAATAAATTAGAAATAAATAAATTCAATGTAATTCATGTGTGTATTACCTGTGAATACTATAAAGTGAATGAAATGTAGACTTTGAAACTTTATTATTTTTATTGATTTTTGAATCAAAAGTCAGTCTTTATTTTCAATAAGATTTTTTTATACAATTTCAACCTTTTTTTGAATATTTGACTTTATTTTCATTTACTTTTATAAGGTATCACTAGTGATAGAGAATTACATAGGAGATATTTTAGTATATTTTTGCAACACTTGTTTTAAATTACGTTACTTTTTCCATGTAAATTTATATCAAGTCTAGAAACCAATTTTGAAATTGAATTTATTTGAATAATTATAATCATAAGTAGTAAAAATCAGAATATCAAAAAGATTTCATCAATGTCAATCATGCATTTATTTCCATAAAGAAATTACTCTGGAATTAAATATTTAAAAGTAATTCTCAATTGATATGAAATTATCCATTAAATGCAATCAGAGATCATAGAGTATTAAATAGACTTCATTTAGTATTATAGTTATTAATAGTGATTTTGGAGTAAATCATATAATCCAGGTTATAAATCCCAAAATTATCTTTAATATAATTGACAGACATTCGCCCACTCATTGACCAATACTTTATGTCCGATATCTGACATGTCATACCAAACACTATAATTGTGTTTATTATATAAAATGACTTTTGTGAAATAGATTCTGTATATATGTATACTTTTAAAAATTAATTATTATTTGAATGCTATTAATAATTAAATTAGTAACAAAAATTTAAAAGTATACTTCATTTTTGTAATGCAAATTCACAATAGTTATTATAATTATGTAAAGTAAATTAGCTTAAGAATAAAAATAAAAGACATTTAAAAAAGAAAATATACAGTTATATCGGATAAAATATGACCCCAATCAAATGCAAATAAGACATAAGCAATAGTCTGCAATCCTACTCAACCAAAACCAGGATGATTTAGGATTAAGTGCAACAAACAGTATATTAAACAGCAACAAAAAACATACTAATATATCACAAGTAATGGCAAATATTTAATTTAGTCTTCAAAACAGTTGAAATAAAACAACAATAAAAATAGAAATCGCTGAATTATTATAGATAATAGTAATCAGAAAGAATTAATTTCCAAAAAGTAATCATAAATTATATAAAAATTCTTTCTCATAAAAGATTTACTAATTCTGTACTTAAAAAAGTAAGCATGCTATTAATTCATTTATTTTTTGGCAATTCTTATAATAAATGTTAACACTGTTTGACATATAGTGGACAAACTTTTTGGGGACACTTAAGGGGTTGAATAGACATATAATTGATGTGTTGTTTTGGTGCTAAGGAATGGGAATATAACTGTATATAAGTGTAAAGTATTAGATTAGGTGTGAGTCACGAATGGCTCACAAATGAGAGATCGCATCAGAATATAGTCGATACACAAGAATAGATGAGACAAAAAGTTTTAGGAAATCAATCGAAAAGAATAGATGAGGTTATCAACGAAGAAATGAAGACGAATTGTATGGCATTGTATCGCTAAAAGAGTGAGTGGAGAGAGAGAGAGAGAGGGAGAGTCAGCGATGATGACTATATGGACAGTTAGGACACCGATCGACACATATAGACAGACATCCGCTGAATGCAGAGAATGTGTTTGCGTTGTGTTTGTGCACAACGAGTGCAGACATACTCTGACTGACGAGTGAATGGGAGGCATAAGACAACACAAGACACAGACTGTGAGACAGTGGCCGACAATCTCTTGAGAGAATTGGATGACATTCTCCTCCAGAAACTAATGCTTCACTCATTTAATAGAGTTTTTGTTGTGTAAATAAACGCTAAATTACTCGCAAAATATGTGACGCCAGACAACTCGCCAACTCTTAAGCTCTCGGTCTCTCTCTCTCTCTCTCTCTCTCTCCCTCCCTCTCTCTCTCATCTCATCTCTATTTGGCACTCGTTTTGGGTGCAGAATAGGAAAAAAAGTTATGTTAACTCTTAAGATGTTTGGATTAGAGGAGGAAATATGTGCACAACAGAGATATGAAGAATTACTTGAAGTGTGATTTTATTCACATATAGTTTGAGTGCAGTTCACACTCTCATCACTGATGACCGACAATGCCATACAATGGGAGACAATATTCTGCAGTAATGAACACTATTTGCAACACTCATTGAACCCCATGTTCTGTGTTCTCTGCTCTCAATCATTAGTTTCTTAAATAGTTTTTGTATTAATAATTATTAATGACTATATTCTTTAGCACAATGGGTTTGTGAGCTTTTGTTTGGAAACCACTGAATAGGGATTTTAATTAATGAATTGTTAACCTTTAAATTTCATTGAATAAATTATAAATTAATTAAAAACAATATAATTATACATGAATGTATACTTTTTGGAGCAATTAAAATATTGCATAGCACTTAAACTTGTATACAGTATAAACAAAATTATCATTAATTTAATAGACATGTAATATTACTGTATTTATAATTTTCTTTTTAAACTTATAATAAAGTCTTATCAAATCAAATCATACATCAAATCAAAGTAATGTTTGTCAATATTTGAGTTAAAAATAGTTGTCATCCAGACACTTACACGTGATCGTGTCAAAACGCATTTGATGTAATGGAGTAACATATCGGTGCCGATAATCTCGTAATCGATGTGTACCGTCGAGTAGGTATAGCCCTTCGCACCGACATCGTCTCACATATAGTGACAACGTATGGCATATAATTCGTTGCCAAATGAATGAATGATACGTTTTGTTGTTAAGAAGTTTCAAACTTCAAACTAATCAACGAAATGAATGAATGAATACGAGTGGCGGTCATCTCGTCATGAGATTCAGTGCCAAATGGGAACGACTGGTGCGGACACTACTACTCACTCACATCCTTAACAACTCATATAAACTAACTGTTCATTCATTAACACCCGAAACATCCAATAGTTTTCTGAACAAGTCGCACATTTTAAGTACTATTAGTCGTTAAGAATAATAAATGAGATGAGAATTATGTGCAGGAATTCATTTTATTGGTATTGCCTACCGGTGCTTCTTAACACCTAGAATTTCTAATTATCTATATACACTTTATTTGCAATTGATTATGAAAATTATCTTTATAATCTACTTGATATTAAAAAAGTTGTTTTAGGTTTCCCATGAGCACATTAAACATATAATTATATGTTTGCATTACATATAAAATTAAACATTAATTTTAAATGTTATTATATTTTTGCTAAAAAAACCATTGAAAACAATGTGATTTTTACAGTATTAATGTATTATTTATTTCAAAGAATTAATTTAATGCCCTGTATTTGCAATTAACTTATTCTAACTTGTAAGCATAAAATAGCATTATTTTCTATATTAGTTATAATATATAAAACAAGTCATAAGACATTACAACTTACAATACATTGCTAAATAGCATTACTTTTATTATTATTATATACTTCTATAAAGGATACTAAATTAAATTTGTTATGAATTTTCTTTTATATAATAATAATTATATTTTCTTAGAAAAAAATTGCATTAATTATATTTTTTTAAATAACATATTAAAACAAAATTAATTTATAATTAGAATTTAATATAAAATCTTCAGAAAAATATTCTCTCACTTAATATGCATTTATAAGAAGATTAACTCAATTTTTTGCTTACATTTCATTTCTTTAAGCATTAATTTATTTTGAAAAAGAAAAAAATCCACAGATTTTGTGATTTGGAGTTTTAAATATAAAAACTTATGTTTATTATAGCGACTACAAGAATATTCTGTGTATATAAACCGTATATTTACTTATTATTCCATTCACTTCATCACATATTTTGAATATTATTTATTCTGATGACATAAAAAACTATTTTCCATAATATTTTAATTTTACACTTTCGCAGTCTCCCCGGATTTTCAAATGTCGACTACAAAACCATATTTTATTTAATTTGCAAATCAAAACAGATTTTTGAATTTTTAATCAGAATTAAGTGCCGGTTTAATCACAATAGCGCACAACATGCCCGGCCAATGGTGGCAGTCGCGCAAATTACATGCAAAATATGTGTGTTTTAATCATATTTCGCATACAAACCATCTGTTTGTTTAATAACTGAGTGTTTGATGTGATGATTGGTGGCAAAGAAAGACGAGGAAAAAGTTAATTTTCATGTTTTGCATAATTTCTCAGTAAATATAATGTGAGACAATGTTATTGTTTAGGAATAAGAACCGCATATTTGTATTTAGTGTGTTGTATAGTGTATAACTCAGTTTATAGGGCAAATGGTTATAATGTATTATATTTATGTAGGTATAGTATCTGTACATTATGATGAAGTATATATAATTAAAAAAAAGTAGTAGCAATTTGAAAATATTACATTACTGATTCATGTTAACCTATGTAGTTTATACTTTTAAAAATATTTATGTAAATAATCAATACAAATATTAAAAATGATAAAATGTTCCATTATAAAACATGTTTAATTTTAAGATTAACTAATATATTTTTATAAATTAGTTGATTTTATTATATTAACAATATTGCACTTAATATTCTATTTAATTAAATATCTGTTTACAGTTATTAATAAAATAGTCGTTTACTTAATAAGGTTAATAATAATTATAAATTAAGCTTTAGCTAATATTTTAGCTTTTAATAATAATGTAAGAATAAAAATATTCAGTAAATACTTAAAATTTAGCAAAATTAAGAAATAAACTCAATTGATTTATGGTTGATATTATAATCACAAAGAATATAACACTTCCCAATAAAATAAATATAATAATATTTTCATAGAAAAGAAAGAATTTTGCAAATAGAGTGCAATAAATACACATTTCCTTTGGGGAGAAATTATAATATGCTAAATCTCTCTCTCTCTCTCTCTCTCTCTCTCTCTCACTCCACTCCAAACGTTTCGATACTATTTTTGTGTCAGAGCACAGGTACTGTACAGTATGTATAAAATTGTAGCCATATAAATAATAATGCGTTTAAATTTATTATTGTATAGAAGAATGGCTTAAATTATGTTCAAATATTGACTTTCTTTTAAACTTTACATTTCAACAATTCTTAGTCTCTCTCTCTCTCTCATCACTCACTCTCTCCCTTATCTATAAAAATGCTTTAAGGCCTAAAAATCTACAATTTGTTTAATTTCTATTTTTAATACAATCTCTTTGAAACTCTAAATAAATTATGCCAACGAATTCATTGATGTATATCATGGGCTCTCAATATAATTATTTATTGAAAGTATGTGTTTATATGGGAATAAAATTTAAACGCATTATTATTTATATGGCTACAATTTTATACATACTGTACAGTACCTGTGCTCTGACACAAAAATAAATATTAAAATTATAAAGAGTTTGTCGACTATTGTATGGATAGATATCTCATAGAATTTTGCTGAAAACACTGTATTATTGTATAGAAGAATGGCTTAAATTATGTTCAAATATTGACTTTCTTTTAAACTTTACATTTCAACAATTCTTAGTCTCTCTCTCTCTCTCTCTCTCTCTCTCTCAATATTTAGAGTTGCATTCAATATATTCTCTCTTCAATCAAATATTGCATTTAAAGCACTGATCTGAAGACCTGAATAATCTGAAAAATCGGTGCAAAAAAAGATGTGTAAAATGGTATTCAAGTCATAGGGAATGGAGTTTAATTTGATGCAAAACACAATGCATTTCCATCTAATGAATAACAAATATGATTTCAAACCATTTTCTCTACTCTTAACTTATTTATGGAATAAAATATATAAAATGAATAAAATTCACAAATGACCTTTTGCTTATACATCAAAATACATACATACATACATACATACATACATACATACACACACACACACACACACACACACAATCATTACATGATGTCTGGATGTTTAGGCTCATTTTCAAAATAGGAAATGAGTTTTCAAAATATATACTGTCTTTGTATACGAGAAACAAATTAAACCGTATGTTAAGTGCTGTTTAACACAAATAAAACACAATAATAATGAAAAAAATAAATCTTCTGTTCGCACGTAGTGTTGACTCAGCTCTCAATTCAGTCGGTCTATCAAATCAATGATATATGGGATGAGAGAGAATAAGAGAGAATGGAGAGAGAGAGAGAGAGAGAGAGAGAGAGAGAGAGATAAAGAGAGAGACTCATTTGAGGTAAACTTTATTAATTATATGCGGAGACAAAATTGATTTTTTCGTCTTTCAGTTTCATTATTAACATTAATATTGAAATTTTTACGAAAACAATAATCTCATAAAGAAATATGTTTTACGGTATTTTTGGCAATTAATTAAGAAATGTCTCTATTTATTTAACAGTGCAAAAACTGTATGCAACACACAATATAATAATTATATGAATAATAACTGCCGTTTCCTTATCAGTGAAAAAATGTAGAGTTGGCTCATGGAGTAGAAGTTGTTTTTAATAAAAATGCTTAAGTTTTTATCGCAAATTAAAATCAATACATCTATTGAAATGAGTTTTTATTTGCTTGAATTGGCTCAAGAAAATCGTTTAAATATTCTAAAGCTTTTTGCCGAAAAACTGCTCTTTTGTTGAAAATTTATTTTTTTCAAAAACATAATAATATATAATATATTATAAAATACATATAATATATATATATATATATATATATATAAAATAATAAAATATATTATAAGTCTGAATTCCGCTCCAACTCTTAAAAACTCAATTTTAAAGTAAATTTTCTATGTTTTAATCAATCAAACAAATCGATTTGAATATAAATATACTAAATATTATAATAAAAATGCTTAAGTTTTTATCGCAAATTAAAATCAATACATCTATTGAAATGAGTTTTTATTTGCTTGAATTGGCTCAAGAAAATCGTTTAAATATTCTAAAGCTTTTTGCCGAAAAACTGCTTTTTTGTTGAAAATTTATTTTTTTCAAAAACATAATAATATATAATATATTATAAAATAATAAAATATATTATAAGTCTGAATTCCGCTCCAACTCTTAAAAACTCAATTTTAAAGTAAATTTTCTATGTTTTAATCAATCAAACAAATCGATTTGAATATAAATATACTAAATATTCCGTAACAGGGTTAAGTACTAACTAGTTACTCATGAATATATTTAAATATTCAATTAAAATATCAATTTATATTTAGTTTTAAAATTCTAATGGCTATTAAATACAACGAAACATATTATTTATGACAAATTGAGTCATTATTTTAAATAAAACTATTTGAAGTGGATTTTATTTATAAATATTAAGTAGAAATCAATTAATACATTCGTGTAAAATATTCATTTATCTCAAATATACTCTTAATATTTAAGGAGAAAAATACTTTTTCCGCGTTATTATCACAAACAGTTAGAAACACGCAAACAATGGCATGAATTAAATTAATTTGTTATATGTTTATAGATATTCTACCGTATACTGTATATACATAAAAATCAATGTTATCTGAAATGAATTGTTTTTTGCAGACAAATAATATTCCATTAATTTAATGATGATTTGTATCGTGAAGTGCAGGACTAGACTCACAATACCTATCAATCAATGCAATCAGAAAAAACACATTTTCAATGTTATATACCCTTGAGATCTGCTTTTGGATTTAAATAAACAATTAGTCGTTTCAAATATTTATTTTTGTAAGTCTCTTATAGACAGTTATTTTAATTAGACACTTGAATGCAAAAATATTTTCTTTTAATTTTATGTTAAAAATAATTTTCAACAATATTTACATAACTTATGAAAGAATCGATAAAATACTGATTAACTTTGTTTAAATAGTATAAATAGCATTTAAGACTTTTTTGTATTCATAAAATACTGTGTATAACTTTTTAATTAAATTCAATTTTTTCTATCAGATATTGAAATATAAAAGTTATTAAATATTATCGCTAAGCGTATTAAAAAGTCAACTATTTTTGTTAAGAAATTTAACTTACGATTACCTCTCAAAGATAAAACGATTTTAAAATTTAGTCTAAAAATAATATCAAAGATAAGACACAAAATAAAGTCTTAAAAAAGTTTCATTTAATTCCTATGAATATACCGTACAGTGTATTGTAGTGTAAAAGTCTTTAAACAGCTTTTTGTTACAAATTTCATTACAGTATATATTTGCGGTCAATTGAATTTGCAGTGAATATAAGCGAATATACTATTTATTAAATGAGATAATATATTCTGATCATTTGAAGCGCCATTAAATATGCATTTAATGAACAAAAATTATACCGAAAAACCACATTTAGAGCCTTTCTATACCATACACTCTATAGTGATATAATTGATCCAAATTTCTAATTGCATTAAGTGCTAAGCAAAGCGTAAATCAAATTATGTCATCGATTGGTTATGATATGGCAATGAATGTGAACTATATTTTTTGAGTGCAAACCTTTCTATCCGTTTGAGTCTACGATTGTCTGTTAGGTTTGCCAAAACACTCAATACTCGACACCACTGACTATACTCTACGGTACAGTAGTTATGTATTAAGAAACCAAAACTTCATATGAAAGACATCAGGAATTTTGTGGTCTAATCATTGCAATGCAACTCAACATTGAATGCAATTCTTTTGATGGACAATACGGTCAGCACTTATGAAGAGCCGGCGACTAAAACTTAATACTAGTCTATGGTTTTCAATATATTGTTTGTATAAACAGTTGGTCTCTTCTCTTTGCCCGCGAAATAAATCCCAAAACTATTCGATTAGTAAAAGAAAACTTTCATTTTGGATGTGTTTTTATTTGATGAGCTCAGGGGTGCATAAAATGTTTAAAAGAAAGACGACTCACGAGAGAGAGAGAGAGAGAGTCTCTCTCTCTCTAGAAAGTATGCCAGGCTACGGAAGACATTAACTTCAAGAGTAGTTTTATATCGTTATGAAACCCGCTGCTATAAGACCAGGCTCACAACTCAGAGGTGTTCTTAATGAACATTAGCGACAAAAAACCTAAACTTAATTTCATCGATAAAAACGATAGCGAATGGAAACTTGTGTCAGAGAGGACAGGGATGTAGGAATGCCAGCAATCCATTGTTATTTTAATTATAACAATAACAATTATTACAAATCTATATTTAAATAATATTTCAATGTTATGAATTTAATATAAATTCTTATTATAAGAAATTAATACAAGAATTTATATTATATTGACTAAAGAATTAATTCTCGAATACTTAATTAGGAATTTAATTTAATTAGCGATTGAATAAGAATATTATGAATATTGGGTTTGTTTTTAATAAAATATAAATTATTTGTTGGTTTTGTATGCCTTAGAATTCATGTCAAAATTAATAAGCCTGAGGGTTATCACAATAATTAAGAGTAATCTTTGAGTTACATAACTCTTCAATATTTTTATAATACATGTTATATTTTATTTTACTATTTGCTAATTGAAAGTACAATTTAGGACAAAGTGAATGTTATGAGAATATTAAATATTTTTGTTATTAAGACATTTTAATTAATTTAATTGTATTTTTGTACAAAACGTGTTAACAATTTCTATAATCAAATTCGTGATATAAGGCAAATTGCTAGGTCTAATTTAATGAAAAAATATTGAAATAAGAAAATAAAGAAAAGGGATCATTAAATATAAGTGTTCTCAGGGTTTGGGATAATGATTAGGACAACAAATAGTATGATTTCCTCTCAGATCTAAACCATAGTTATAACGGATTTCTGTGTTTTGCTTTCGTATATACAGTACAGTACGCCAACAGTATATAACCGTATTTACAGTTCATTTTATTTCGTATATAATATGATCTATAGGTTTGTATTTCTGGTCCCAGAATATTATTCAATACTCCCATGCATTTGGTATTTGGCAGCCGATTAGTGATCAGTTTATGGGATATCTCTCTCTCTCTCTCTCTCTCTCTCCAATAAAGGCATACAATTATGTTATCAAACTATTTATTTCTATTTCTATTCATTATATTTATCGATTTTTTAGTTTATTCAGTAATAATTACAAGTAATTCTTGTGGAGACTCAACACTCGGACCAGAATATCGTCGCCCAAAGTATTGCTATATTTTGATGAGAACTTCAATTACAGAAGGCATCGGACCGTATGAAAGCTCTCTCTCTCTCTGACGCTGTGTTTTCTCGTCGGCTCCCGATATATATGAGAAGCGATCGAAAGGCTTGTCGACGATCTCACAGAATCACAGAGACATACATGACATCAATGCACTGCACATGCAGTTCATCATCAAATCAAATCGATTCTCTCTCTCTCTCTCTCTCTCTCTCTCTCTCTCTCTGACACATAACCAAAACAATACAAGTTCTCTATTCTCTAGCATTTCAACACAATTCTCATTTTCACCAATTGAATGATTAAAATAAATATATTTAATATTCGCTATAAACAAAAACAAAACACACAATTTTATAAACATAATTCTATTAGATAATATAATATTTATAATAAACACATAACCTCCATACAGTAAGGTTAATATTGTTTTTATAGTTACTGATTGACTGATACACAGCCCTCCCCACCAACTATTAACCTCCACTAAAATTGATGTTTTGATGACATTTTCAGTTCAATCATTGTTTTAAATGGAAGTCTCCGTAATATGAATGCATTACTGAATAAACTAAAAAATCGATAAATATAATGAATAGAAATAGAAATAAATAGTTTGATAACATAATTGTATGCCTTTATTGGAGAGAAAATTTTTATAATACATCTCTTTTATGTAATATATGTGAATACGGAGTGATATATATATATATATTAATAAAATCAAAGGAAATCCTTGGAATACAATCAAAACGATGACAATTGTAATGCAATAAATCGGTGAAACTTTTATTATTGTTTTGTTTTGATCTCTCATTTTGTCTGGTAATACAAAATCAAAGCTGTTATTCGGCATTAAGTGAAACGATATATTGAATCCCAATTCTGTTGTACATATATTCTGTGTATATATATGTATTGTCACACAATTCTGGCACTACTTAACAGTGTCTCTCCCCTCCAATACTCAACTCACTCTCAATATTGACTTTTAGCACTGCTTTCAAGAATTTATTACTTAATTATTAAAACATTATATTAGGAAATATATTAAGATTTGAAGTTATATTGCAAACATTTTTAAATGTGATTTATTAGTCTTAAAAGTTTTAAGGACATACAGCATATTTACATCAAATATATTGAATAATTAACGAATTTAAAAATCTCGTATTTCTTATAAATTATTAATAATTTCT
The DNA here is from genome assembly GCA_905397405.1 of Oppiella nova. Taxonomy (NCBI): domain Eukaryota; kingdom Metazoa; phylum Arthropoda; class Arachnida; order Sarcoptiformes; family Oppiidae; genus Oppiella; species Oppiella nova. Next base: position 17,178 of record CAJPVJ010000647.1, read on the forward strand.
ATGATATCTTAATTCAAATGAAACATTTAATTATATACTTTTTCAATTATGATCCTGTAATTTTTCATTCATATTGATTATATTAGTGAAACTTCAGATTCATTTTGTATATAAAATATTTTATATATTATTCATATGATACGGTATAAAAAAAATTTAATTTTTATGTCTCAATATCTGTACAAATTAACATTATGCTCAAAATAATGTCTCATGATTTAGGCGTTTCTCTCAACAAAACCAGGAAATGATATAAAAATCTTTGTCACTAATTTCAATGTGTATTGATTTCAATACTCGGTGTTCAATAGATATGTCTAGGAATTGATGGCAAACAGAAATGCTTTAAACATTTTCCCAAAAGTCTTTCGTTATATTTATATATAATATATAATAAGTAATGGATTACACGAATAGAATTTGGTTTTCGGGAATTGAATGTGATTTTTGTGACTTTTTTTTATTCAATTTGTTTTATTTTGGCCTCCAGACAAACAGCTATTTTAAACTTCACCACAAAATTATGTATCGTTTGTGTGGTGTTCGAGGATAAAGCTCTGCATTTAACCATAAAATTTAAAACCAAAGCCAAGAATTGAAAATTTTATTAACGATTAAAATTTATTGATAATTAAAAACATGCTATTTATTTATTAATGGAGGAAATCTATTATAAAGTGACAATACTGTAGTGCCATAAAGATTTTCATAATAGATAATTATTTTTCTATACTATTAATGTCATGCTGTTAATTGATGTTAATATACTGTAATATTCTGGTATTGCTTTATATTAATATATTCCATGTATTAATAGTATATGTAATCTAAACGTTTATTTCTGTGTATTATCTAAACTGAATTAAACAGAATACACATCTAAACAGAATGAACTAGTTATTATAATATAGTAATATTTTTACTATTTATAATATTTATTATACTGTTTTAATGTCACATTATACTGTATAAGTATTAGCTATTTTCTTAATAAAATATATAAAATTTAAAAATAACTTTCTAGATTAATTAATGAAAAGTCTAAAAGTCTCATTAAAAGTAGATTGTTTAATTTTATTAAAATGCATTTACTATCAATCTTAGCGAAAAATACTGCATTATTATTCCTTATATGTGTTGTCCTAACAAAATGTAAATCTTATGAATGCGAACATGAATGTAGACATCGATACCAATAAATTGCAAAACTAGTGACTCGTGTACTACAGTTGCAAACGAATCGCAAAAGAAAGTCAACATTTGGGAGATGGAAAGAGTCTAGGTCAAAGTATTATTTTTATATATATTTTTCTATACTATTAATGTCATGCTGTTAATTGATGTTAATATACTGTAATATTCTGGTATTGCTTTATATTAATATATTCCATGTATTAATAGTATATGTAATCTAAACGTTTATTTCTGTGTGTTATCTAAACAGAATTAAACAGAATACACATCTAAACAGAATGAACTAGATAGTAATATTATTACTATTTATAATATTTATTATACTGTATAAGTATTAGCTATTTTCTTAATAAAATATATAAAATTAAAAAATAACTTTCTAGATTAATTAATGAAAAGTCTATAAGTCTCATTAAAAGTAGATTATTTGTTTAATTTTATTAAAATGCATTTACTATCAATCTTAGCGAAAAATACCGCATTATTATTCCTTATATGTGTTGTCCTAACAAAATGTAAATCTTATGAATGTGAACATAAATGTAGACATCGATACCAATAAATTGCAAAACTAGTGACTCGTGTACTACAGTTGCAAACGAATCGCAAAAGAAAGTCAACATTTGGGAGATGGAAAGAGTCTAGGTCAAAGTATTATTTTTATATCAATATTATCGTATGGTATTCTGTATGAGCCTAACATTTGTGTGATGGCTCTCTCTCTGTCTCTCTCTCTCTCTCTCTCTCTCTAAAATACATTTTTAAGAATTTGGTTCAAGAAACCAAGAAATATATATATATTTCAACGGCTTATGGTCTAAAACTGAAATTTATTTTTTATTATTTTTCTTATATGAGAAATAAGACACAACAATATTAGTGATAAGAAAATTTGGGCGAAAAGACATCAAATGTTGATCTGAGAGTCCATTCTTAAGTCCATCTCCAATACAATGTGTATTCAANATTTCAACGGCTTATGGTCTAAAACTGAAATTTATTTTTTATTATTTTTCTTATATGAGAAATAAGACACAACAATATTAGTGATAAGAAAATTTGGGCGAAAAGACATCAAATGTTGATCTGAGAGTCCATTCTTAAGTCCATCTCCAATACAATGTGTATTCAAATAAATGGTTTAATATATCTGTAATCCTTTTAAATTGTTAATACATTAAAAGAATTTTAAGTATACTGTATAATACAAAATAAAGAATTGACTTTAAATTCTGTAAACAACTAATAGATTATATTTGAATTAACGCTATTATAGTACATATTTGAAACAAAACAAATTTTTGATATAGAGATATGACAATAACAATTGCATTTATTAATGGAATAATTTTGAAATAAAAACAACGAATTCATAACTTTGTTCTAGGTATAAAATGAATAACATATTATATTACTATTTAAAATATTTTAATTGAAATAAAACTTAATATTTAATATGACACTGGGGCAATGAAGTAAACATAAGAGTTACTATAGAAGTAGAGAATAGTGAGACTTAAACACTCATATAATCAATAAAATCTCATTTGTCTCGAAAGTCAAAACTAATATTAACCGCAATAAAACTCCACAAAACCATTCATTAACATTACATTAATAATAGTTTCGCAAACGAGTTGTGAATTCACAAAAATGATTAAAAAACGTTCATTCAATGGCTCGTGATTATCAATACAATAATTAAGTTTACATTTCAAAAACATCCCATATTTTTAATCAAATCAATCAAAATGTCGATAAGAGATAACAAAAGCATTGAATTCACAGATAATTCATATAATCCGGAATTAATTGAAAAATTTAGACAAATCCCGGAATTTAACAGTCGATTACGAGTTTGTTGTCTATTACTAATCATATTTAAGACACTTTTGCTACAATTTCTAGTACTGAATGCCATCATCTATATGAATGACTATCCCATCTGTTCATCACTGTCATATAACCTAGTAGTCGATTACGAGTTTGTTGTCTATTACTAATCATATTTAAGACACTTTTGCTACAATTTCTAGTACTGAATGCCATCATCTATATGAATGACTATCCCATCTGTTCATCACTGTCATATAACCTAGTACTATTTTCGACGGCACTAGCATCCAGCTACCTGTCCCTCTACGCCAATGGATTCAAATGGCAACAGTATCTTCTAATTGCCACCATATCTGAGGCCTGTTTTGCATTGAATTTCTTTAATTTTCTGCTCTATTACTTCCGTTTGGGTAAACAAGACATTAAATTTATGCCATTATTACGACTATTATATCATAATATGCTTGTCTTATAAGGCATTCGTGTGTTTGCTTTTCGCGACACGTATGCAATGATCAATTATTTGCATATCATCTCATTGACAGTGTTTGTCTGCCTATTCAGCTCATCCCTGGCCACATACCGGACCTATCTATGGATTAATAAGCGTAACAAATGGCTCGCAAACAATCAAATGGTTTTCCAAAAATAGCATAAGTGATACATAGATTACATATTAATCACAAAAGTGTTATCCCATATATAAAAGTGTTTATTTCCATTAAAATGTACTCAAATTGATTTTTTTGTTGCGTAAGTATTGCGTGAATTTGTTTCCCGAATAAAATTATAAATTCAATGAAAACATTACGAAACTGTAGTTTTGTTACTAAAATATATTATAATATATTAGACATTGGGTTAACGGTGTGACCGAAGAGAGAGAGAGAGAGAGAGAGAGAGAGAGGGAGAGAGAGAGAGAGAGAGAATGGGATGTACTGTACTGTAGAGTAAATATGAAAAATAGGTCTAAATAAGTGCCTCAAAGGTAACACCCTTTCCATTAAATCAAACAACAAATTCTTTGGGAGAAAAGTTTTTTTCGTAGAGAAAAGCGTTTTAAAGAGAAAAATGAAAAATTATTCACAAAACTCACTCTCCTTTTAAAACAAATGCAAATTTTTGTGCTCAAAAATAGTGGAAATGTTTCCAAAATACAACGTTTTGTTTAAAATACAAATATTTTTATATTTAAATTGTGGATAAATTTTTAATATAAAATTTGCAATAAATTTCATTCACGGCTTTGTTGTAATGGATGCATAAAATATGTATATTGCATATGGGGTTGTTATGTACCGGTGCTTTGGACTAGACCATTATCATGCAACACAGAGTAACCAGGCTGACTAAAATACCCTCGGTTTCAAAGTATAAAATAAAGCATTTTGTAAATTAAATTATTTTACGCGAGCTAATTAGACTATATTAAATCAAGCAAATTATATAACATATCTGAGTTTTACAGTATATATTAATTAAATTTTATTAATTAAAACTTTATTTTTAGTGTTTTGTATCCATATAAATAATTAAAATCCTGGTATTTAATAAATAAATAACTTTATCCCAATTATGATTAAATATTAAAAATCTTATGAACTATAAGCTGGAAAATTAAAATATATTTTTATTACTTAATTTATAAAAATAAATTTTCAAACTTATAAACTAGCACCTGGCAATCTCCACACTGCATCCAACC
>CAJPVJ010000648.1:0-20680 GCA_905397405.1 Oppiella nova
AATGTCGAGACTGTGGACAAGGATTTCAGTACAATCTTAGACCAGAATAATGTGGACACCGTCGAGGAGCTCATTGGACAGGACTTCCATATTTACAAATCAATGGTTCCATTCTATGTGGACATGACTTCCCGGATGATTGTGGCGCCGGGTATAGAGGTGGAGGACCTGATGGCTCTGCCCATCCCTCGCAAAGTGAACGCTCAGGATCTCAAACTCGAATCGTATGAATACATTACTAACGAAGACTATAACGCTATCGAAGAAAGTGATAAAAAGAAAGTTATGGAGTATTTGAAGGTTTGTTTCAATTGTGATTTCAATGTCATTATATAATTTAGTTTAATAACTGTCCGTATGGTTAGGTCTGTTCAACGGTAGCCAATAAAATCAAGAATAACTTCGATTCAGACAGAAGTGAATCCAAGAATTTTGAAATAAACGACGATTTGATTCACGAATACAACAAAGACATCGACACTAAAGAAGATCACGTTTTGTTGAAAGTGTTTAATGAAATCTCGAAGAAGTCTGTGGACCAGAACCAGAATCTCGTGGACGGAAAGCTCAATGACTTTGTGTCAGATTTGCTGCAAAAACCAGAATACGATCTGTCGTTGGATATGATAAACCGGGTCTCGAAGAACGAGCGCCTCATCAGAACTCTTGTGGATATTGTCAGCGAAAACAATGTCCCGAAGAAAGAGATCAAAGTATTGGAAATTAATTTCAATAAAAATATTTTCGCCGAAGAGATCGACAATCATTTGGCGTCTGCGGCCATATATCCGATTGACGTCGACTACAATATAGCCGTCAAATCGACGTCTAATGTGAAGGAAGACGTGAGGAAGTCATTCAAAGTGACCGAATGGGACGTCGAGAAGTCGAGTTTCCCGGTGGACGTGACCCTGGCCAATTTGGTCGTATTCAACGACTCGCAAGACTTGTGGGACTTAAGTCTCGCCGATTTCCTGCAGGAGTTATACGACTGTATTTCGAGCAAAGGTTTCCTGATCTCTGTCTTCCGCTATCGACTCACAGAACCGGAGCTCGCGTTGAATGCATTGAAAGGCAAAAACAATGTCAACGAAAGAGATCTAATTAAACGGATCAACGATTTCGCCAAAGAGGCCGAAAGCGTGGGATTCAGTGTCATCAGCAGTAAGTCGGACTCAATCGGTACGACCGCTCTGTTGTTCAGAAAGATCGCCACTAAAGAGCCGGAACTGCCGGACGACAAGAATGTCATTGAGATTAATGACAAAACCGAGCAATGGTTTGAGACAATTAAACAGAAACTCTTGGATCAGAAGGAGAGTGAGAGGAATGATGAAGAGATTTGGCTGATCGCCAACGACTCGTCTAAGAACGGAATCGTTGGTCTCATTAATTGTCTCCGATTAGAGCCGGGAGGGGAGACCATCCGATGTCTGTTCAACTGCGACAACACTCCCGTCAACTTCAAGGACAAGCCTTTCTATAATGTTTTGGCCAATGATTTAGCCGTTAATGTCTTGAAAGACGGACAGTTAGGCACTTATAGGCACTTGAATTTGCCTAAAGACTACGATCAGATTCAATCAAATGAGTACTTCTTAAATAATGGACTCAACAGAGATCTGTCAAGTCTTCAGTGGTATGACATGAAGAACTTGAACCGCAAGACCACAGGTTATGACATCCAGAACCGAGAGACCAAATACGTGAACTGCAATATATATAGCGCTGGACTCAACTTTAAAGACGTTATGTTTGCCACCGGTATGACATTTGAATTGAATATAATTTATAACTAAACTAATTGCATGTTGTATGACCCAGGTCGCATAGCGTCAGGTCCGCTCAGTTTGTTCACCGACTGTCTGATCGGTATTGAGTTCGCCGGCCGTCGAAGAGACACCGGAGAGCGTGTCTGTGGTTTCGATATGAGTCGATGCTTTGCCACATCAGTGGATGCTATGGAACAGTGCATTACAACCATTCCCGACAACTGGTCGATGGACGACGCCGTCACCATTCTCTGCACATACAGTACCCTATGGTATGGTCTCATAGAAAGGGCACACATTCGCAAAGGTATGCTAAAGGGATTGACATTTGAGAACAACTTATTAATAGTGAATTGACATTACTTGTAGGCGATTCAATTCTTATCCACTCAGCCGCGGGTGGTATAGGACAGGCAGCCATCACTATTTGCCAGAATTATGATATGGATATCTTCGCGACTGTCGGTACCGAAGATAAGAAGAAGTTCTTAATGACTGAATACAATATTCCTGAGAACAGAATATTCAGTTCAAGAGATATTCAGTTTAAGTTCAGAATTAAGGCATTGACTAAAGGAAAGGGAGTCGACGTTGTCTTGAATTCGTTGACAGGAGACAAACTTGAGGCCAGTTATGAATGCGTTGCGGATTGCGGTCGGTTTGTAGAGATCGGCAAATATGACCTCCAAATGAACAAACAGTTGGGAATGTTTTCATTCCTCAGAGATATCTCTTTCATCGGAGTATCTGCTGATAGGAAGCTGTTTATGGATAAGGACTTCATCGACAGATTCTTCGATTGGATGCATAAGAACTGCAACAACGGAATGATTAAACCGTTGAATAAGAATATATTCAAAGCGGAAGAGGCGGAGAAGGCGTTCCGATACATGACAACCGGTAAACATATGGGAAAAATTGTGCTCAAAATGAGAGAAGAGGAGAACATGAAGATTGTGGTGAATGGTTATACACCGGCGCCCACTCTTAAGACCACCACTAAGACATACTTCAACGCAAACAAAGTCTATATAATAACAGGAGGTTTGGGTGGTTTTGGCATTGAATTGCTTCACTGGATGCTGCACTTAGGCGCCCGAAAGTTTGTACTCACCTCTAGGAAAGGCGTGAAGACGGCGTACCAGAAGTATATCGTCGACCGATTGAAGTCGTTTGGCGTCAATCTGCAGATGTTTAGGTCAGACATCGTTGTGTCCACTCATAACTCAAACACCATTGAAGGCGCTAAAGGTCTTATGGCTGAGGCCTCCAAATTAGGTCCAATCGGCGGTGTCTTTCATTTGGCTCTCGTTCTCAATGACTGTCTTCTAGAGAACCAAACCTTTGATAAATTCCAGGAAACTATTGATTCAAAGACTAAGATATTTGAGAATTTGGATAAAATCACTCGAGAGTCGAAATTGAATCTGGATTACTTTGTGGTGTTTTCATCGGTAACGTGTGGTAAGGGTAATGCGGGTCAAGCCAACTATGGTTACGCCAACTCTGTCTGCGAACGCGTCTGTGAACTCAGGAAAAAGGATGGCCTCAACGGTCTGGCCATCCAATGGGGACCTGTGGGTGATGTGGGCGTTATAGCCGACACTGAGATGAGTGCGTTGTCCGGAATTGTCAAACAGAGGATCAACTCATGTTTGGATACTTTGGATAAATTGCTTCAATCACAGAAACCTGTCGTTTCATGTGTTGTACGTATTGATTGAATCGTGAAATCAAATGATTAGACAATTAATAAATGATTTGTATTTCAAACTACAGGTGAGAGCGAAACGATTGACTCAAAGCGGTACTAAAGAGTCGCGAATTGTGAGTCAGATTTGGTGTGCGTTGGGTATCGACCCCAAGACAACGCCCGATCACTTGACTCTGGGAGAGATCGGTATGGAGTCTATGTTTGCGGTGGAACTACAGCAGGGATTGGAAAGGGATTACGACATCAAAGTGTCGTTGACTGACATCAAGAACGTGACCATAAGAATGATGAAAGACTTCGAGAACGGAAAGATCGATGAGTTGAGAGTATTTGCCGACGACTTGAAATCGTGTCGAAACAAATTGAGCAAGATTAAGTTCATTATACCTACCGATGCGTTCACTAAACTCAATAGCGGAAAGACAGGAAAACCTATATATTTCTTGCCTCCACTCGAAGGCATATTCGCATCTCTGGAAGCGTTGGCCGAGAAGATGGACAGACCTGTCATTGGTCTCAATTGGATCAAAGACATGGAGAACATGGGTTCGCTGAAGGAGATCAGCAAATATTATATCGATTTATTGAAAGCCATTCACCCGAAAGGCGATTACGATATCGTCGGCCACTTTTACGGCGCTCTCATAGCTATGCAAATGCTTAAGAAGAAGGCGCCCATCGGTAAGGCCGTCATCATTGATATGCTCTCCGACATCAAGATTGATGAGGACATGATGTCTGACGACTACTTACTGGAACTGATTATCACATTCATTGCCAAAGATTTGCCAAAAGTAGTAAAGGATAAGATCAGGCGAGACGTGGCCCTCAAACCGGACCCCAACTCGAAACTCATCAAAATCAGTGATGAGTTGAAGGACTTTGTGGGCAAATCGCTGGTCAGCCGCGACTTAGAGGACATTCTCATCAATTCATTCAAAAGAGCGAAACTCTTCTCGACCTATCGGTTCAATATGAAGAATAAGTTCAAGAAAATCAAGATAGAAATCGGACGCAAATATCTCGAAATGAATGGCAAACTATTGATCATTAAATTGTTTGAATTCGGAAATACGAAAGTGTCTGAAGTGGACCAGGACATGTCCGAACGCATCAAAAATGCCTACTTCCTCCCAGAGAAGGTATTCCCCTATCTATTGATTGTCATGTATACTGTGGGACAGCCACTAATTGTGTTGATAATTCATTTGCAGGGACTGGAGGGTAAACTCAACTTCGAGACCATTGACGCCAATCCGGAGTCCATATCACTGAATGCTTTTGAAAAGATATCGTTTTCTATGAACGAGTTTTTGAGTAAAAAATAATTTCTTAACTCTTTTGCCGTCAATTTATTTGAGTTATCACTGAAAGCACATTGTTTTCTATGACTATATGACTACAGATTAGTTTTTATTAGATAAACACGTTTTATCAGATAAACCACTTTTTTGAGACAATATCTTATTTTCAATCAAAACCTATTATAATATTATTTTATTGCTATTATTATTATTATTATTATATTTTTTATATTATAGTATTATTCCTATATTTTATTAGCAACTATTCATTAGGAGTTGGGATTTATTATTATTATTATTTTGATAAATATGGAAATATTTTTATTACTATTTCGATATATTTTTATACTTTATTTTCATTTTTTCAAACTTTTATTATTGTTAATTGAAATATAATTATCATTTTTATTTCAGTATTTGTTAAATATATATATATTTGATGTTATCATTTGATTTATTATGAAATAAAATTTACTTTTATCCATTCAATCACTTATGAATTCATTATTTCATAATAAATATCTTTAACATAATAATGAATTACAATTATTGATAGTTATTAATAGTTAGCATTGTAATTCATTATGATATTAATAACTGACTGAAATTCATACCCTTTTTGATTCATAGAATTAATACAATTGAAAAGACAAACAAAAATTGCATACATACCGGTGCTCACATACCGGTGCTCACTAGTAGAGTCATGGGACGAATAGTTAGATCATTGAATGTAACTCTTAATTAACATAATTCTCATATTCAATAATCAATACTAATATTAATTATACAAAATATAATGCTTTAATATAATAGTAAACGATATTTTCAAAAATATTATTCAGTTTGAATTTCAAACCTTTTAGTATTTTATTTCACATACTTTGCTGTAATATACAGAATATTCTGTAATGACACACGTGTTGGTCCTCTATTTCAATTGACACTGATCATTCAATCATTTAATCGAGTTAAGTAGATATAAGAGGTTTAATTTGACACCAATCCCAGTATAACTTATACTGTATACGTCCCGGTTTATAAATAAATATTTATTAAGTTGTTTTATGATTAAAAATATTACAGTACAGTAATTAATTTTACACTACATTTTATTTAAATTATAGTAAGCTTAAAGTTTATGTTTTATTATGTAATTTAATGCATGTTCATTAGTATAGTGTACTATGTCTATAATAAGTTAGAAAACATGTTTATATCTATAAATTAACAATAAAGTTGTACACAATATATAAAATTAAAGTTATATTATGGATTCATTATGTATTTAGCATATATTCTATATAGTATAGTGTAAAATACATGTTTAATCAATATTAAGTTAATACCAGTATAGTGTGGATATTGCTTCATAACAAATTAAATGTATTGTATTCTTATATATGAATTTGACTAATTATTGAAATAATTGAGCAAACGTATTGAAACTAAAAGTCAAATACAATACTATAATTATGATAAAAATAGAGATCAAGGTAAACACTTGAAATTGTCATTTGCATAAAAATGATAGATTATTGAATATAATTATATATTCATAATGTTTGAAATTAATATTTATATTGAAACTAGTAATAAAAAGTGAATGAAATTCATAATTAAAAAGTAATAAATATAAACTATTTTTGTATTTGAAAAAGAAATCAAATCATATTCTAGACAATATTTGTCAATACAATACATGTTGTTGAGATCAAATAAATCCGGATTATATTTTCATGTAACAAAATAAAATTTTATTTCTGAAGGACAATGGTCAAAAAAATTTTGAGTTTAAATCTGAAGTTAACTTTAGAAATCACAACTCAATCATTAATTTCAATTCATTTGAACACAATTACTTTCTGACATCAAACATTAAATGATTGCTTTTATAATTAATCATCATTTCTATAATTAATTTAAGTACTAATTGTACGTATTTTAAAGTATGGTCTAGTGGTCGACTTGAATGACAAAAATGTTCATCAAATGTACTCTAAAGTATTTATTAATTATTTTTGTTCAAAACCTTAATTTAACTCTTAATAGTGGTATGATAATACTGATGTGTGGTTACACAGTATGGTCACTTGCACTGTACTGTACTATTGTGTGCTAAACATTGTATCAATCGCTGTTCAAATCAATCGGTTGCATACAATTGACACTGATACTACAAAGTATATCTATTAATAGCATCAAGTTATTAATAGTATAAATTATTCTGATGATTTCACAACAATTTCACAATATTTGAAATGGGGTTTAATTGTATATATTATAACAGATTTCTGTTTAATAATCACTAGTTAGTATAAAATATGATTATGTATACGTTTGTAACTGATATCTGCACTTTATTTGGTTTGAATAATATTTTGCATTTATTAAATTTCTAAGAATAACAAATAATATCTACTATATTATAGTCTATTTACTGTCAAAACAAACCACATTTAAACAATATTATAACAATTATTATAATAATTATTTATCGATCAATAATTGAATACAAAATTAATTTATTTTTATACTTTATATGTGGCGTAAAATTTACACATATGAAGGTTGCATTGGTTTTCGTGTTCAATACAATTCACACTTGAATTCAATATAGTTTTCGAGGAAATAAGTATAAACCAATTATAAATTAATGAAATTATAATATTGATGAATGGCTATTATGAAACTTAATGAGTGTCGACACATTGAAAACTTTCAAAACAAACATTTTAATTGCATTTCTTGCGGTACTCTTACGACAATAACTCGCGTAACAGGCCTTCCTATGACTAATTAACTATTGTTTTGACAAATAATTTACTTTAAATATAATAGAAGTTATGTTTAAATTAAGAAATGCGATTTCTTCAATATTAATCTCAATTATAGGAAAATTTTTACCACAGATTTTGAATGAAAAGATTTCTTGTTATTGTTATTTTGGAGTATTTATGGAAAACCCTTCACCGCATACATAATAATGAGATTATAATTGGTAATTCATTTTTAGACAAATTAATCTTACTTAGAGAAAGTTTTTAAAAAAAAATTTCCCCGCTTGTCTAAAAAAATAAACCAATTGTTGGCATAACCTATAAATATGAAGTCCGACCGCACAGTTAGATAACAGTTCTTCTTATAGTCTTAACTCCGAAACATAAACTTCAAAAAACAATTCATTTAAGTCTTACTTCTTTACAATTATGTCTACGAAAAAGGTTTTGTCGACTATTTTGGACGAGGATATAGTGATCAGTGGAATGGGTGGTCGGTATCCAGAGTCTAACTCTACCGATGAGTTCGCACACAATCTGTTTAATGGGATCGATATGATTACCGAAGATAATAGACGCTGGCCTACAGGTCTGACTATTATTTTGAATTATGCCTGCTCTAGTTTATTTTAGTCTACTTATTTTATTTCAACATATTTAATATACCGGTACTCCAATTTGTTAATACTGTAATTTTAAATGTTTTTATAATTCCTATGATTCCTTAAAAAGATTTAAAGATTTAACTTAATTAAATCAAAATGTTGAATAAATTAACTATTTCAAATTATATTAATTTTGGTATTTCTATACAATACATTGAAATTGTTTCTACAATATATGCTTTACAGCTCATACAAAAATTTTAAAAAATGTTTTTATCTAAATTAGAGAAGTGTATCAGTAAAATATTGTATACTTTCATAAGTTCTGAAATATTTTTTAAAATTAAATTATCAAATGTAGATTTATGTGAATATTCAAACATTTGTTAAAACGATGATCATTTCTATTATCTCTTTAACATCTTAGCCCTGATGATGGTCTCAATGTAGACCGAAAACGTTCGGCAAATTTTTTAAATTTTGTTTTTAACACCTTTTCACTGATAATCAATAAAGAATTGAAACATTAAAGTCTGAATAACTTATAAAATGTAGATTTGTTTGGAATGAACCCTCGAATGGGAAAATTGAAAAGCATTGAGAAGTTTGACGGACTTTTCTTTGGGATTATGAACACAATGTCCGATGTTATTGATCCCCAATCGAGAATGGCTTTGGAAACTACATATGAGTGTATCATCGACGCCGGTATGCCATATATTACTAATTGCTTAATTAACACATAGAACTGCTTTACTAAATGTTAAATCACCAAAACAGGTATCAACCCCCAGACCCTTCGTGGCTCAGACACCGGAGTGTATATCGGGTTCTCAACGTTCGGAATGCCCGACGGAACCCCCGAAGACGTGATGCCGGACTCGCAGAATAACATGACGGAGACATTGCTGTGGTTACCCGGATCACAGAAATGTCTTTATGCCAATCGCGTGTCGTTTGTGTTTGACTTCAAGGGTCCCTCAATGATCATCGACACGGCCTGCTCTTCCAGTTTGGTGGCACTCAATCAGGCCGTCAATGATATGAGACTTGGTTTGCAATCCGTTGTATTCCTGTTCACTATTATTTGACAATTTCTATCATATTTCAAAACTCAGGCAAATGTCGTCAGGCAATAGTGGGCGGAACGCAGATATGTCTTCAGCCCTTCTCTAACCACATCTTTCAGTCGACGCGTTTGAATGCAATGGACGGCATTCCCAAAGTATGGGACGAAAAGGCCGACGGATTTGTGAGGGGAGAGACTGTTTGCTGTTTCCTTTTGCAACGCAAATCAGAGGCAAAACGTATTTATGCGACAGTTTTGAACTCAGGAGTGAATATCGACGGCAACAAAAGGATGGGAATGTTTTACCCGTCGGCTGAGAGTCAGGAGGAGCTCATGATTAAAGTGTATGAAGAGGCAGACGTGGATCCCTTGAAAGTCAACTATTTTGAAGCTCACGCCACAGGAACTAAGGTATGAATTGAATATGTCTTATAAAGTAGTTTTTACTGATGTCATGACATTTAGGTAGGAGATCCTCAGGAAGCAAAAGCCATATACAACGCATATTGTGGTAAACCTGAACGGAAGGGCACTCTGAATGTGGGACTACTGAAGAGCAACATCGGTCACGCGGAGGGCGCTTCTGGTCTGTCGTCCGTAACCAAAGTGTTGATTGCATTTGAAAATGAATGCATTCCTCCGAACCTCCACTTAACCAACATTAAGGCTAACATTAAGGAGTTTTGTCCCCCTCTGAGTCCTGTCGTCAAAAATACCAAATATACTCCGGGTATGTTATACAGAGTATTAGTATAATTTACTTACTGTTAATAATGTAAATCTATTTGTATTATAATATTTACGATTAAAATTAAGGTATCGCTGGAGTGAACAACTTTGGAGTGGGAGGTGTGAACGCAAACGTATTGCTTGAACCAAATTATAAAGTTTGTGACGAGAATAGCATTAAGATTGCGGACACTATTCCCAGGATTGTTAACATTTGCTGCAGAACTGAGGAGGCGTTGAACGATGTGTTTAAGTTCATTGAGAATAATCCCGACAAAATAACCAGGGACTTTCTGGCACTTATGGCCGAAACTATGAGAATTCAGCCCTCACTCAACTCAAGTGGATTCCCATTTAGAGGTATTTATTAATATTTAAAATGAGTTTATAAATTATTAAACATTTGTATATTTGACTAGGATCAATTATTATGAAGCAGTTGAATGACAATCAATACGAGTATAAAAAGCAGTCGTCAATGTTTACACTGAAAACCCAAAGACCCGTATATTTCTTGTTCCCGGGTTTGGGAGGACAGTGGGTCGGTATGGCTAAGGCTTTGATGCCAATCAAGATCTTCGCCGATAAGATAGAGGAATGTCATGAAATACTCAAACCCTATGACATAGACTTAAAACACCTTCTCTTGTCTGATGACAAGAACTCGATGTCTAATATGACAAACAAATTCTGTGCGACAACTGCTATAGAGATAGCGTTATGTGATGTCATTCAAGCTCTTGGGATAATTCCGGACGGAATTATGGGTCACTCTTTCGGTGAAATAGCGGCCGCTTATGCCGACGGATGTCTNAAAGTGTATGAAGAGGCAGACGTCGATCCCTTGAAAGTCAACTATTTTGAAGCTCACGCCACGGGAACTAAGGTATAGAAGTGAATATGTCTTATAAAATAGTTTTTATAACTATTGTCTTGATGTCATGACATTTAGGTAGGAGATCCTCAGGAGGCAAAAGCCATATACAACGCATACTGTGGTAAACCTGAACGGAAGGGCACTCTGAATGTGGGACTACTGAAGAGCAACATCGGCCACGCGGAGGGCGCTTCTGGTCTGTCGTCTGTAACCAAAGTGTTGATTGCATTTGAAAATGAATGCATTCCTCCGGCTCTCCACTTAACCAACATTAAGGCTAACATTAAAGAGTTTTGTCCCCCACTGAGTCCTGTCGTCGAAAATACCAAATATACTCCGGGTACGCAAATCAGAGGCAAAACGTATTTATGCGACAGTTTTGAACTCAGGAGTGAATATCGACGGCAACAAAAGGATGGGAATGTTTTACCCGTCGGCTGAGAGTCAGGAGGAGCTCATGATTAAAGTGTATGAAGAGGCAGACGTCGATCCCTTGAAAGTCAACTATTTTGAAGCTCACGCCACGGGAACTAAGGTATAGAAGTGAATATGTCTTATAAAATAGTTTTTATAACTATTGTCTTGATGTCATGACATTTAGGTAGGAGATCCTCAGGAGGCAAAAGCCATATACAACGCATACTGTGGTAAACCTGAACGGAAGGGCACTCTGAATGTGGGACTACTGAAGAGCAACATCGGCCACGCGGAGGGCGCTTCTGGTCTGTCGTCTGTAACCAAAGTGTTGATTGCATTTGAAAATGAATGCATTCCTCCGGCTCTCCACTTAACCAACATTAAGGCTAACATTAAAGAGTTTTGTCCCCCACTGAGTCCTGTCGTCGAAAATACCAAATATACTCCGGGTACGCAAATCAGAGGCAAAACGTATTTATGCGACAGTTTTGAACTCAGGAGTGAATATCGACGGCAACAAAAGGATGGGAATGTTTTACCCGTCGGCTGAGAGTCAGGAGGAGCTCATGATTAAAGTGTATGAAGAGGCAGACGTCGATCCCTTGAAAGTCAACTATTTTGAAGCTCACGCCACGGGAACTAAGGTATAGAAGTGAATATGTCTTATAAAATAGTTTTTATAACTATTGTCTTGATGTCATGACATTTAGGTAGGAGATCCTCAGGAGGCAAAAGCCATATACAACGCATACTGTGGTAAACCTGAACGGAAGGGCACTCTGAATGTGGGACTACTGAAGAGCAACATCGGCCACGCGGAGGGCGCTTCTGGTCTGTCGTCTGTAACCAAAGTGTTGATTGCATTTGAAAATGAATGCATTCCTCCGGCTCTCCACTTAACCAACATTAAGGCTAACATTAAAGAGTTTTGTCCCCCACTGAGTCCTGTCGTCGAAAATACCAAATATACTCCGGGTACGCAAATCAGAGGCAAAACGTATTTATGCGACAGTTTTGAACTCAGGAGTGAATATCGACGGCAACAAAAGGATGGGAATGTTTTACCCGTCGGCTGAGAGTCAGGAGGAGCTCATGATTAAAGTGTATGAAGAGGCAGACGTGGATCCCTTGAAAGTCAACTATTTTGAAGCTCACGCCACGGGAACTAAGGTATGAAGTGAATATGTCTTATAAAATAGTTTTTATTGATGTCATGACATTTAGGTAGGAGATCCTCAGGAAGCAAAAGCCATATACAACGCATACTGTGGTAAACCTGAACGGAAGGGCACTCTGAATGTGGGACTACTGAAGAGCAACATCGGCCACGCGGAGGGCGCTTCTGGTCTGTCGTCTGTAACCAAAGTGTTGATTGCATTTGAAAATGAATGCATTCCTCCGGCTCTCCACTTAACCAACATTAAGGCTAACATTAAAGAGTTTTGTCCCCCTCTGAGTCCTGTCGTCCAAAATACCAAATATACTCCGGGTATGTTATACAGAGTATTAGTATAATTTACTTACTGTTAATAATGTAAATCTATTTGTATTATAATATTTACGATTAAAATTAAGGTATCGCTGGAGTGAACAACAGCCACGCGGAGGGCGCTTCTGGTCTGTCGTCTGTAACCAAAGTGTTGATTGCATTTGAAAATGAATGCATTCCTCCGAACCTCCACTTAACCAACATTAAGGCTAACATTAAAGAGTTTTGTCCCCCACTGAGTCCTGTCGTCGAAAATACCAAATATACTCCGGGTATGTTATACAGAGTATTAGTATAATTTACTTACTGTTAATAATGTAAATCTACTTGTATTATAATATTTACGATTAAAATTAAGGTATCGCTGGAGTGAACAACTTTGGAGTGGGAGGTGTGAACGCAAACGTATTGCTTGAACCCAATTATAAAGTTTGTGACGAGAATAGCATTAAGATTGCGGACACTATTCCCAGGATTGTTAACATTTGCTGCAGAACTGAGGAGGCGTTGAATGAGGTGTTTCAGTTCATTGAGAATAATCCCAACAAAATAACCAGGGACTTTCTGGCACTTATGGCTGAAACTATGAGAATTCAGCCCTCACTCAACTCAAGTGGATTCCCATTTAGAGGTATTTATTAATATTCATAAATTAGTTTATAAATTATTATACATTTGAATATTTGCCTAGGATCAATTATTATAAAGCAGTTGAATGACAATCAATACGAGTATAAAAAGCAGTCGTCAATGTTTACACTGAAAACCCAAAGACCCGTATATTTCTTGTTCCCGGGTTTGGGAGGACAGTGGGTCGGTATGGCTAAGGCTTTGATGCCAATCAAGATCTTCGCCGATAAGATAGAGGAATGTCATGAAATACTCAAACCCTATGACATAGACTTAAAACACCTTCTCTTGTCTGATGACAAGAACTCGATGTCTAATATGACAAACAAATTCTGTGCGACAACTGCTATAGAGATAGCGTTATGTGATGTCATTCAAGCTCTTGGGATAATTCCGGACGGAATTATGGGTCACTCTTTCGGTGAAATAGCGGCCGCTTATGCCGACGGATGTCTGAACACCAGAGAAGCACTTTTGGTAACCTATTACAGAGGAGTTGTGACCGAAAGCGATAAGAAAATACCGAAAGGACTGATGGCTGTCGTCGGGCTGTCCTGGAATGAGGCGAAGAAGTTGTGTCCAAAGGGGACGAGTGTTGTCTGTAATAACGGAAAGGAAGAGGAGTTGTGACCGAAAGCGATAAGAAAATACCGAAAGGACTGATGGCTGTCGTCGGGCTGTCCTGGAATGAGGCGAAGAAGTTGTGTCCGAAAGGCACGAGTGTTGTCTGTAATAACGGAAAGGATACTGTTGTTATTTCTGGTAATTATCAACTTAAATGTATTAATGAAAAACAAATTTACTTATTCCTGTATATTGTATTTGAAAGGTTTATACAATGAGACCAAACAAATGGTTGAAGACTTGAACAAAAAAGGAGTGTTTGTTCGCGAACTTCAAAGTCATGACATCCCATATCACAGCGAATATCTCATGACTTCTGCCAAGAAATTGACGGATGAGCTCAAGAAGATAGTGCCTAATCCTAAGCCAAGGTCTAAGAAATGGATCTCTACTGCTGTAATTGAATCAGATTTAGATAATACCCTTAAGTCTGGTTCTGCCGAGTATTTCGTGCATAACCTCATAAGTCCCGTCTATTTCTACAATAAGTTCAAACACTTGCCGTCCGATGCACTGATCCTAGAGATCGGACCGCACGGACTCTTCTCCAAAGTCGTGAAGGAAACCCTCGAATCGGGAACTTATGTTTCGCTCATTAAAAAGGATGCAAACGATACTAACCTCGATATGTTTTTGAGTTCAATCGCCAAGCTATATGAGTTGGGACTCAATCCCTTGATTGAGAACCTGTACCCTAAAGTGGAATGGCCTGTCGCTAGGAGTACCCAATCAATCAGTTCCCTATTGAAATGGGACCATGAGCACTCTAATCATGTCCGTAAATTCCCTGATTATCACTTCAGATCCTACAACTCCGATATGAATGAAGTTTACAATCCGACACAAAGTCTAAAGGCTTTTCTACCCGAGCATTGCATTGACGGCAATGTGTTATACCCGGCGACGGGGTATCTACTGCTCGCTTGGAGACGAATGGGAGCCCATTATGGGAAGCAGTGGAACCAATTGCCCGCAATCTTCGAGGACGTCCAGTTCAGACGACCCATCTTCTTGTCAGACACTGATATCACACGCATTAAAGTCAGATATCACGAGAACTCTGGTATATTTTTATTGTATACAATTATTTTCAGTACCTACTGTATGATATTAAAAAACTATCTTGATTAATACTATCATAATATCTTAACTTTGACTTTTAATTCTTTAGGCGAGTTTGTAATCCTAGAGAGCGGTAACGTTACGTGTGTTGGAAAGATCCGTACGAGTGATGAGTATGTGTTGAGTTTGCAAAACATTTTAGTGGACACGGAGTCGACACTCAATGAGGAGTTTGAAGTCAATCTCACGACTAGTGATCTCTACAAGGATTTGAAAGTTCTTGGCTATGATTACGGCCCGAAGTTTAGACGAATAAAATCCGTGAAAACCAATGACTTTGAGACAATTCAGGGAGAAATCAGTTGGGATGGCAATTGGATCACATTCATGGACTCTCTGTTGCAAACAATGGCCGCTGCCATGCCTTTCAGAAAAATGATGGTTCCGGTGATGATTAAGTCGCTTAGATGTGACCCAAAGGCTCTTTACGAAGGGGTGGCCTCTCATAAAGTGTCCGAACAGAAGGATATGGCTGAACAAGTATCTGATGATAGGATCGATGAGCTTATGTTAAGTGAAGGTAATAATGACGAGTCGGAAGTCGAGGGAATTCTGTCCACAAATAGTGTCGAATACATCGAAGAGCTATTTGGCAAAGAATATCACGTCTATCCGTCTGTTTTGCCATATTATGTCGATATGAACTCCAGAATGATTGTCACGTGTGGTGTAGAAGTGGAGGAATTGATGGCACTTCCCATACCCCGTAAGTCTAATATCCAAGACTTGAAACTAGAATCGTATCAATTCGCGGCCAATGAAGAGAGTAATGCCATTGAAGAGTGCGATAAGAAAATGGTTAAAGAATATGTCAAGGTTTGTATAAATGTGCTTGTATACGGTTATTATAGAGATTATAAAGTAGATGTGTTATTATTAATAGGTTTGTTCATCACTTGCGGATAAAATAAAACAAGTGATGGATTCAAATAATAATAAAGTGGACACAACTATAACCGATAAATTGGTTAATAAATACTTGAAAGACATTAAAGAAAATCACATTTTACTCAAAATTCTTAATGAAGTCTATAAGGGATGTATTGATGAGAATCGAAACATTAATACAAACAAAATCTGTACTGATCTTCAAAACAATCCTGAATATGATATGTCTTTAGATGTCATTAACGAGGTCTCAAAGAATGAACATTTGCTTCGCTCCCTCGTCGATATTGTGAGCGAGTGTTTAGTCCCTAAAAAAGAGATCAAAGTCTTGGAAATTAATTTAACGAATAGATTGCTGGCTAAAGAGGTTGACAGCCAGTTGGCCTCTTCCCACATCTACCCAATTGATGTCAATTACACTATTGCTGTCAAAACAATCTCTAAGATAAGCGATAACTTCAAAAACCAATCGTTTAAACTCATTGAATGGAATCACAAGAACAGTGTCTTTCCCAATGATATCAATTCAGCAAATCTTATACTTCTTAAAGACTCATACGATTTATGGGACATCAATACAAAGAAACAATTGCAGGAGATTTATGATGTCATTACAGACAAAGGATTTTTGGTTTCAGTTTTCAGGTATCAGTTGACAGAACCAGAGCTGGCATTGAATCAAATGAATGGCAAAAAAGATCTAAAGAATTCAGATTTGGAGAAACGTATCGTTGATTTCGTGGAAATCGCACAAAGCGTTGGATTCAATATAATTGGCCGCAAATTAGATACTATCGGATCCATGGCTGTGCTCTTCAGGAAAGTATTTTCTGAGCCAAAAGTTCCGAAAAAGGAGAATATTGTCGAAATCAATAGTAATCCCGAGAAATGGTTTGAGACTCTTAAGCAAAAAATTGTTGAATTGAAAGAAAACGATTCAAATGATGAGAATCTTTGGCTCATCGCAAACGACAAAAAAAGGAGAATATTGTCGAAATCAATAGTAATCCCGAGAAATGGTTTGAGACTCTTAAGCAAAAAATTGTTGAATTGAAAGAAAACGATTCAAATGATGAAAATCTTTGGCTCATCGCAAACGACACGTCAAAGAACGGCATCATTGGTCTCATTAATTGTCTTCGTTTAGAGCCGGGAGGAGAAGCCCTGAGATGTGTCTTTGATTACGACAATCTCATCAAAGGATCCATCAATTTCAAACAAAAACCTTTATCCGACATATTATCCAACGATTTGGCTATTAATGTGATTAAAGGCGCAAAGACTGGTACTTACAGACACTTCACTCTACCTAAAGATTACGACAGAATCGAGTCAAACGACTACTTCTTGAATGTCGGGCACAATAGGGACTTATCATCTCTTCAATGGTATGACTCGAAGAATTTGGTGACACATAAAGAGGAAACTTCACTCTACCTAAAGATTACGACAGAATCGAGTCAAACGACTACTTCTTGAATGTCGGGCACAACAGAGACTTATCATCTCTTCAATGGTATGACTCGAAGAATTTGGTGACAAATAAAGAGGACTATGACTTCATGAATACCCGGACCAAAAAGATTCCGTGCAATGTATACAGCGCTGGAATGAACTTCAGAGATGTCATGTTTGCCACGGGTTTGTACTTTTATTAAAGACATTGAGTTGAATATAGGGTTAAACTTGAATGTTGTCACAACAGGCCGAATAGCTTCTGGACCTCAGATGCTATTCATGGACTGTTTGATTGGCTTTGAATTCGCGGGCCGTCGGGTCGACACTGGAGAGCGAGTCTGTGGTTTCGATATGAGTCGATGTTATGCCACATCTATTGATGCCAACGAAGACTTTATTACTCATATACCAGACAATTGGTCTATGGATGACGCCATGACTATACTCTGCACTTATAGTACAGTGTGGTATGGATTGATAGAAAGGGCACACATGTTAAAAGGTTAGTTATTGATTGTACGTGGTATATGTGCTGGTTAATTAAAATGCACTATACATTTTATAGGTGAATCAATTTTGATCCATTCGGGCGCCGGTGGTGTGGGTCAGGCAGCCATCAGTATCTGTCAATACTATGGCTGCGATATATATGTAACGGTCGGCACTGAAGAGAAGCGAAAGTTTTTGATGAATACATACAATATTCCCGACAAAAAAATATTCAGTTCGAGAAACACTCAGTTTAAGTATAGGATCAAAGAAATAACTAAAGGAAAGGGAGTCGATATGGTTCAGAAGAGAAGCGAAAGTTTTTGATGAATACATACAATATTCCCGACAAAAAAATATTCAGTTCGAGAAACACTCAGTTTAAGTATAGAATCAAAGAAATAACTAAAGGAAAGGGAGTCGATATGGTTCTCAACTCATTGTCTGGCGATAAATTGGATGCAAGTTATGAGTGTTTAGCAGATTGTGGTCGCTTTGTAGAGATCGGCAAATATGACCTCCAAATGAACAAACAGTTGGGAATGTTTGCCTTCTTGAGAGACATCTCTTTCATCGGAGTATCAGTCGATCAGAAACTTTATATGAAGAGAGGTTTCACTAAAAAGTTCTTCGATTGGATGCACGAGAACTGCAACAACGGAATGATTAAACCAATCAATAAAAATGTCTTCACAGCCGAAGAGGCAGAGAAAGCCTTCCGATTCATGACAACCGGTAAACACATCGGAAAAATCATTATTAAAACTCGAGAGGAAGAGAGCAATAAAATCGCAAAAAGCGGTTTCACTCCGAGTAAAAGACTGATGGTCACGAGGAAGACATACTTTGATCCCAACAAGACTTATATTATAACCGGAGGTTTGGGTGGATTTGGACTCGAGCTCATCCATTGGATGGTGTTTTTAGGCGCCCGAAGATTTGTATTGACATCAAGACAAGGGGTCAAAAAGGATTACCAGAAGTTTATTTTGAATCGTTTGGACTCTTTGGGGGGAAAATTCAAGCAATTTATTACTTATATTGAGATCTCGACCGCAAACTGCAACACAACTGAAGGGACAAAACAACTCTTAGCCGACGCCAAGAAATTGGGTCCAATCGGTGGTGTCTTTCATTTGGCTCTTGTCCTCAATGACTGTCTCATTGAGAATCAAACTTATGATAAATTCCAGGAAACCATTGATTCAAAGACCAAAGCGTTTGAGAATTTGGATAAAATAAGTCGAGAGTCGGCCATAGATTTAGACTATTTTGTGGTCTTTTCATCCGTCGCTTGTGGTAAAGGAAACGCCGGACAATCCAACTATGGTTTCGCTAACTCTGTCTGCGAACACATCTGTGAGTCCAGACGTAGGGATGGATTACACGGTTTGGCCATTCAATGGGGACCTATCGGTGATGTCGGAGTCCTGGCTGAGTCTGAGATCAACACTTCTTTGGCTGCTATTGTTAAGCAAAGAATTAACTCATATCCAGACGTAGGGATGGATTACACGGTTTGGCCATTCAATGGGGACCTATCGGTGATGTCGGAGTCCTGGCTGAGTCTGAAATCAACACTTCTTTGGCTGCTATTGTTAAGCAACGAATTAACTCATGTTTGGAAGTTTTGGATAAACTGCTTCAAGCGGACAGTCCTATCGTCTCATGTGTGGTAAGAGAGCTCTTAAACTATATTTAATTGTGAAATACTATTAATTATTATGTTATATTAATCTATACATTATTTCTCAGGTGAGAGCCAAGAGATCTGTAATGACGGGAACAAAAGAGTCCAAACTTGTGAACCAGGTTTGGGTGGCTTTGGGGATCGATCCGAAGACAACTCCCAATCACTTAACTCTGGGAGAGATTGGAATGGAGTCCATGTTTGCTGTGGAACTGCAACAGGGATTGGAGAGAGAGTATGACATTAAGGTTACCTTAAATGACATCAAAAACATCACAATCGGAATGATGAAGGATTTCGAAGTCGGAAAAGTCGATGAAATGAAGTGTTTTGCCGAAAACTGCAACAGGGATTGGAGAGAGAGTATGACATTAAGGTTACCCTAAATGACATCAAAAACATCACAATCGGAATGATGAAGGATTTCGAAGTCGGAAAAGTCGATGAAATGAAGTGTTTTGCCGATGAGATTAAGATCTGTCGCACGAAGTTATGTAAAGTGAAGTTCATTATACCTACGGATGCCTATCAGCGACTTAATAATGTGACGACTGGAAGACCCCTCTATTTCTTGCCTCCACTCGAAGGCATCTTCGCATCACTGGAAGCCTTGGCCGAAAAAATAGACCGACCCGTCATTGGTCTCAATTGGCTCAAAGATATGGAGAAATTGGGGTCTCTTAAGGAAATCAGCAAATATTACACAAATCTCATGAAAACACTTGAGCCGAAAGGAGATTATGACATATTTGGCCACTTTTATGGTGCACTCATTTGTATGAAAATGTTGAAGAAAGCGCCGGTGGGAAGGGCTGTCATAATAGACATGTTGTCTGAGATAAATCTGGACGAAGAGATGTTATCCGACGACTATTTGGTCGAAATGATTATGGCTTTCATAAGTAAGGACTTGCCGTCTGTTATGAAGGCTAAGATCCGACGCGATATCTCATCCAAACCCGATGTTAAGTCGAAACTCGAAAAGCTTACGACAGAGTTGAAGGAGTTTTGTGGAAAAAGTCT
>CAJPVJ010000649.1:0-21875 GCA_905397405.1 Oppiella nova
TATTTTATATTTTAATCCTAATATAAAACATTTTTAAATAGTTAGTATTTATTTATAATTTATTTTTAAATTTATGCAGATGTGTAAAATAAGCTTACATCTGTTTATGTTATCCTACTCTAACACTGTTTTTCATCCAAATGAGCATGGTAAATTAATTGACTTAAATACTTATTCATTCACTACTAAGTATTGGAAGCATATTATTTTTATATAATTTATTTTAAAAAGATTAGGCTTAATATAAATTCAGTCATAAATATTCTCATTTGTGTTAACATTTTCTAAGCAGTCATTTCTCATAAATATAAAGATATTTATGAGAATTTATTTTTAAAATTCTCGACGACTATATTCAGCAAATTATTCATAAATTGTTTTTACTGTTTAATATATCTTTTTAAACATGTTGTAAATTATCATAAACTAAAACTTTTGAAAATTCAAATCACAAATAAAGTGATAATTCAGTTATGGCTTGTTTTCGTTGAAATTCGGTAATAATTCATAAGTTTGGGTTAAGATTTAAAAATAGATTTGAAATTTGTTTAAAGGTTTCGATGAAAGAATGTGTTACAATATTTCATAACTTAAATCAATCTAATGTTATTTACACTTTTATCATAGCAAATAGTACCCATTCAAGTCAAACAATACATTGAATGCATACAATAAAGTTTTTGATCTTTTTATACCAATCCTATAATGTATGTAATGTATAAAATCTAAATCTTAAAAGCATTTGAAAAGGATTTCAAAATCAGATCAAGTACTGGATTGCATACTAAGCTTACTGTATATAAGTAAAGATAAATATATTTATACAAATAGCTACAAAATACAACACATTTTAAGTTTTATAGAAATAGTGTATAAATGTTACAGTGAAGATTTGTACGACTAAAATATCAATTACAGGTTTGAAAGTTTTTATAGCAAAACAAATTATCGTTCAAATATACAGTGGTGTATATTATTGATTGTACAAAATATTGTCGTAGCGATAGATACCAAACATGATCTTAGTTTAGGTAATGCACCGAAAGGATAGCATCTGTAGGTAAGAACACCTGGAGTTTCATCTAATAAATGGATTAGAGCGGACAGTCGTGCATCAAAGCATTACATTAATTATATGCTATACATTAGAGCCGTCAGGTTATTGTAGTTGT
Source organism: Oppiella nova (assembly GCA_905397405.1). NCBI lineage: Eukaryota > Metazoa > Arthropoda > Arachnida > Sarcoptiformes > Oppiidae > Oppiella > Oppiella nova. Next base: position 1,173 of record CAJPVJ010000649.1, read on the forward strand.
CGGCCAAAAGCTAACATATGGAGACTATGGAGGCAGAGGATTATTTGCTAGTACAGTACTTTCTATTAAATAACACTACTGTATACTATACTGTATAGTATACTGTATACTATACGATTATTTGGCGGTAATATTAGCGATGATCGAAACGATTAAAAGGTGCAATTAACTCAACCTAAATGGCTGTAGCCATGGAAGGCCTGACCCATTCATGTGTGACATTAAAAGCAGATTATTAAATGCAGATATTATTCATCCACTGATGCACCTGAGCTCCCGGTGCCTTCTAAACAGATAATAGAGCACCGGCAAAGTGAACACTTAGTGCCATACAAGTCATACAAATACAAGTGAAACAATCTGCTCCTCACTAATCAACCATTCATTAGACCGATCGGTGACCACAAAACTTATCAAATATTACAATACTATCAAAGCATGCAATTTATTTGCTATTATATAATAACAATTGCATATAGAGTACAGTACACTCTACTGAATGCTACGGTTTATGCAAAACACGTTCAAATAATTATTACTCATTAATGCAATTCTTCCGTAATATATTTTATAATAGATTATATTATTTGTATAAATTATAGATATTATAGATGTGTCATCACATCAGATGATATTGATAACATCCAAATTGATACCATCTTTTCAATTGACATTAAATTAACATTTGAATGAATGTCTCGAATAACTCAATCATAAACAAACTTCAAACCTGTTTCATATTATCTGTCATATGTTAAATGAATAAAATAAACAACTATCAATATCAAATTTAAATATCGTAGAAAATTTATTTAATGAAAGCTTAATAATTTTTTGTTAAATATCATAATTCATTTGAATTATTACTATTTAAATGAGCTGATAGTTTTGATACAAATGTTAGAATAGTTTATTTATTTAAACAAAAGATCTTGTATTTGAGTAAAACATTTAGTGTTACAAAAAAAAGTAAATATAAAAATATCTTTGAGTAAGTCTTAAATAACTAAACGCCGGTTCTCTGGAAGTTTGCCATAGAGTTGACGAAAAGTTTTAAATTTAGATCAGAGAGAGTGTGTAAGCATTCACAGCAATCAGGCCTCACATCCAACACATCGCCCAAAATACCGGTCCCTTCAGTCTGGCTCTCAATTTAGAGCACAAATGAAGTGAAGTCTAAAAAATTAGTCGTAATATTAACTTATTATTAACTGTTAAGCAATACAACACTTACTGCGCTAAAGAACAGCCAAAATAATAATCAAAAAGTGAGTACAAGTTTTGTAATTATTTTCAGTCGACAGAGAAATTCTTGTTCACCAAATTCATAATAAAGAGTTATTTTAGCAATTTTTCCTAAAGTACACACAAGAAAAAGTAATTTGATTTTTTTCGTAATCAAAACTTTAGTAAAATTTTGTTATTAAATTTTAAGTAATTTGTGATTTATTAATATATTGAAAGGTATTTGTCCACATTTTAATGTATATGGTATTAATTGGTTGATAATATTTGTAGTAAATTGTTAAATACATGTGAATATAACTCAAACAAGAAATTAGATAAATAAATAAAATTTTCAAATCACGGTTGCCGGGGATCTCATAAAATGCGAGTTATCCGTGATTGTGTTGAGTGAACGCAATATCAATCTTTTTAACTAATTTTAATTAGAGTTTTGTTGTACTCATTAATTAATCACTTCATATGGTATTGTATGATAGAGAGGATGCCAGCCGTCTCTCCGACACTGTTGGCTGTACTCACTATAGGAGTGGTGGCACTCATTCTGGGGATTCTCATCGGTAAGGAGATTAACACATAAACTCATAGCCAATACATCACAGTGTGATAAATGTGCTGAAGAAAAACAGCTAAATATGTAAAATATTTATATTATTAATGAATTTGTTTATTATAAATGGTAAAAATTTTGCTTATTTTTCAATAATATTCAATAATGTTTCCTCTAAAGCACTCATTCCTATGCAATGAATAGCAATTGAGAGAAAAAATCATTTATTAACACATTTTGACTTTAAAAACGTTAAACAAATTATTTGATATACAGATAAACAGTAGATAGTATTCCTGACACAACTGTCTGTTTATAATTTTAGATGTAATTTCTGATAAAACTCTTAATATTATAAATGTTTTTAAAATGTAAATCAAAAGTGAAGGCAGGGATGGGGTCTTACTTTTATGCATCTCTTATATCTTATATTTATATGACATTTAAAAAGTTTGAAAATATTGATTATTTTGCTAACTTTGTTGCAAACCTTAGGCTCGTATACGCTTCCACCCATATCTGAAGAAAACAAAATTAAATTAAATGTTTTAAAAGAGTTTACGCAAAACCGATACTCCGGTCGCGACGACCCCATCATTAGTCGTATTAATGAAGGCGTTAGCACTGAAAGGCTGAGAGAGAACTTGAAGTGAGATATCTGTCGGATATTTAATTAGCTTTATATCCGCCTCATTTGCTTAACAATTATCGATACATTGGTTTGTGTTTATCGTAGATTCTTATCATCAGAACCACATTTAGTGGGAAGCAATCGCGACAAGGAATTAGCCGATTATATTAGAGATCGCTTTGTGGAGTACGGTCTCGATCGGGCATATCTGGTGCCGTATAATGTATTGCTTTCCTACTCTAATACCTCACATCCAAACAAAGTATCCATTTTTGATGCAAGAAGCGGAAGGGTATTATTTGAGTCAAAACACAGGGAAGAAAACGAGACGATATTTCCCAACATTGTTGACTCCTATAATAGCTTTGCTCCCAAAGCAGATGTCATCGGAGAACCAGTATTTTGTAATTATGGCCGACAAACAGATTTTGATTTATTGCAGAATTACGCCAAAATCGATCTCAAAGGGAAGATCTGTATTGTGAGATATGGAAAGATATTCAGAGGAAATAAAGTTTAGTTTTATATTCTTTAATTGGTTTAATATAGAAATTAACTAACTCTCTAGTATTAAGTGAGATAGTAAATAAGATATAATGTAGTCTGTGATAAAATTGTTAATTAAGTGTTTGTATGAAATATATGCTACCAGTGCGAAAACGCAGCCCAGAGGGGATGTGTTGCAGTGATTCTGTATTCAGATCCTCTTGAGATAGCAAGAGAGGGCACACAACAAGAAAATGTTTATCCCAATAGTTGGTGGATGAATGGGAAGGCTATGCAAAGAGGAAACCTCAGGACTAGTATGGTATGAATGAACGCTATTTTCTACGGACTCTAATAAAAGTGTATGCATTTTGCACACATAGGGCGATGCGTTGACACAAGGATTCCCCGCGTTAGTTGGTTAGCTATACTTTGCGTATTATTTTCAACACACATTGTACTAATATGTGTTATAATTAATACAATACATCATTCAATACAATTGTGATCAGACGGTGCATTCCAGTACGGGATTAACGACATAGAACTGCCCAAAATCCCGACCCAACCAATTGGGTACGAAGACATGTATGCGATCCTCAAGTATGTCTTTTAGCAAATGTATCATTTGATTGATTACTTCAATTAAATGTCATACCATTGTTCTCATTGTTTCTGATTATTGGGTTCGTTATAATGCTATCAATAGCTTAATGGGTGGCCTACCTGTGCCCAACACCACTGCCTTTCGCGACTGGAATGGAGGGCTTAACATAACATACAGATTGGGTCCGGGCTTTGGCAGTGCTAATGCGGAAAAGTATGTTTTTAATTAAAAATGAATTATTGCGATAATCAGAGCCGGAATGCCAGGCATTAAACGAAATGACATATAATTTGACATATTTTTCTAATTGTTATTTGATTTCTCGACAGAAAATTACGAGTCGTTGTTAATAATGTGATGCAAACAAAGATAATATATAACGTGATCGGAATTCTGGAGGGCTCTGTAGAGGCGGATCGTTATGTTATATTAGGTAATCATAGGGATGCCTGGGGTTTGGGGGCAATGGACGCCTCCAGCGGCACCACTGCTCTGCTGGAAGTGTCGCGCCTTTTCGGTGGCTTTCATAGGGACTCCCAATGGAGGCCCCGACGGACTCTCGTGTTTGCGAGTTGGAGTGGCGAGGAGTTGGGTCTCATTGGGTCCACTGAATGGGTTGAAGAGCACATCCATCTATTGTCTCAAAAGGCCGTCGCATATATCAATGTCGACACTTGTATTATGGGTCCGAACCTCAATCCAGACGCCTCTCCATCTCTAATGGAAATTCTACGCGAAGTCACGGAATATATTCCGTTCAGAAATAATACCCTTTTGAACGCATGGACTGAATATCAGGAATACATTAGCGGGGAATTAGATAAACCCAAGTATTTATTAAATTCTTTTGTTTCATTTGAGAAATGACTCAAAATTATTGAATATGTGTGTAATTTGCAGAATCAAGACCCTGGGCTCGGGCACAGACCACGCCCCCTTTGCATTCTTTGCTGGCATTCCTGCCATCAATATTGAGTTTACATTTGATAAGGTATTATACAATAGATTTAATTTCATACATGCAGTTGTTTATGACTCATTAACTCACAAAAGACAATTCACTCGTCGATCCCATTCCCATCCCATTCCCCCAATTTTACTGAAAGAAAGTAATGTACAGAACATAAAGTCATAACTTATCTAAAACATTGATTTGTTTGCATTTTTTGTATAAAAAAGTCTAAAACAGTTCCCTTTTTTAGTATTCATAATAGGCTATAATAAAATAATGAAATCTTAATTAAGTCCTTTTATCACTGCATTTATCAGATAATCGTTATTGAAAACACATTAATCTTTTGTTTTATGTTTAGTTTTTAAAATGTAATTCTTTTATAATACACATAATATAAAATTTTATCACATAATTAAAGTTAAATTAACAAAATTCTTAAATTATGATTAATAAATAAACTTTTTTTTGCAACAGAAAAAGTATCCCATAAGCGGATCATACCCGGCCTATCATACAGCATACGAAACATTTGATTTGGTGGACAAATTCATTGATCCCGAATTTTCACTACACAAGACGTGTTCACAACTGATCGGAGTATTACTACACGCGATCTCTGGCTCTACTCTAATGCCGTTCAAAATCAATGAATTGGCGAATAGAGTGCAAACAGATTACGAAAACATGTGGAGAAGAGATCGCAATGAGGATCAGTTCGTCTCGAAGAGTGACTTCATTAACGGCGAGTTTAAGCCATTAATAGATATGTTAGAGAAATCGATCGAAAACTTTGTTATAGCGGCCAAAGATTGGGACTCGAAGATGAGAGATTTGGATCTGAATAATCCGTTTTTAGTGAGACAAGTGAATGATGTTATGCTGGCAGTGGAGAGAGCCTTCATTACGCCCGAAGGCCTCCACCAAAGGCCTGAAATCAGGAATCTATTGTACGCTCCATTTAAATACAATAAATATTCGACTGTTGTGTTCCCGGGTATGTTAGACCTCATGAAGACAATCTCAAACACACAAAGAGCTGATACACTGAAAGTGCCGCAATTCAACCAAACATTGCGTCGGCATATCTCAGACATCGCTATAGCGCTCAGAAGTGCCACTAATTTACTCAATACAAGCCCTTTATAGTCAACCACTCTTTCAATTACATTAAACTTACAAATATTTTTTCGTGTAATTCATTGATTTATGTTTACAAACTTTCTTATTCTTATGCACTACTTTCAAGTAAATGAATTGTATTTTTGTATTTATCTAAAAGTCGAAACAATATAGTGATTGTATTTTCTAAATGACATGATTTCAGTTTAAATAAGATTAGAGACATAACTCACAACTAATGAGTGGTTAATCTTGAATTTAATGAAGCGATTCTGTTATGGATGTGAATTTATTTTGAAAACAAAATTGAGACCACATTTATGCCTTATTAGTAGTTTTTGACTACTTATTAGACTAGTTTAGGTCAGACTGGGCTCTAATCAAGATTTTGAACAAACATCTGTAAGAATATGGTTATCATTTGACAACATATTGTACAACAACTACAGTATTGTGGGAAGAGATCACTTGAAAACGAAATCTTGTAATCGTTAGAAATGATTCATAAACTACAATAAAATACTGGCTTTAATCAGATTTTCATGCTTTCGGTGAGCTTTGAATATGATATAAAAAACTGTTTAATTATATGACACGCGTTTGAATGGTACTAATGATGACGTGACCGGATCTGTGTTGGCATAAGAGCTGATGCCCAGGCACTGCCTGTATATCCACACAACTGGTAATCATTTTTAGAGATGTCATTCATTATAAATCAAAATTATTATCGTATTATGATATTAATATCATTATTGTTGATATGATCCCACTTTTATGGTTAGTTGCCAGAAGCGATTCTGTTATGGATGTGAATTTATTTTGAAAACAAAATTGAGACCACATTTATGCCTTATTAGTAGTTTTTGACTACTTATTAGACTAGTTTAGGTCAGACTGGGCTCTAATCAAGATTTTTAACAAACATCTGTAAGAATATGGTTATCATTTGACAACATATTGTACAACAACTACAGTATTGTGGGAAGAGATCACTTGAAAACCAAATCTTGTAATCGTTAGAAATGATTCATAAACTACAATAAAATACTGGCTTTAATCAGATTTTGATGCTTTCGGTGAGCTTTGAATATGATATAAAAAACTGTTTAATTATATGACACGCGTTTGAATGGTACTAATGATGACGTGACCGGATCTGTGTTGGCATAAGAGCTGATGCCCAGGCATTGCCTGTATATCCACACAACTGGTAATCATTTTTAGAGATGTCATTCATTATAAATCAAAATTATTATCGTATTATGATATTAATATCATTATTGTTGATATGATCCCACTTTTATGGTTAGTTGCCATGCCTGTATATCCACACAACTGGTAATCATTTTTAGAGATGTCATTCATTATAAATCAAAATTATTATCGTATTATGATATTAATATCATTATTGTTGATATGATCCCACTTTTATGGTTAGTTGCCAACATACTATTAATAAAAATATTTGCATAAATTTAAAACCATTAGTCGATCCCTCATAACGATAACCATTACGTGAGTGTCGACTATGAGAGCAAAGAGTGAACCAGAATTGCAAGACATGACCGAATCGATAGTAATTAGTAATACATTATGTAATAAACAATTCATAACTTTTCCCCAAACGTTATCCTCCGATGCATTCGTTTCCCAATTAGATGTGAAGTGAAATCATAATAATATTTAAAAAGACGAATAAAAAATATATTTTATATTTGCCTAATAACGAATTAGTAATAAGTATTATACGGTATTGTTTTCATATCAAACGGATAGACTAATTATAGTTTCATTAATCTTTTTAAAAGCACAGTTACGTCTAAATGTCGGGGCTTTAGAGAAATGCCAATAAAACACGTGAAATACGTTATTCCGGCTGAATTCGGTTGAAACTCAATATTGAGTTTTTAAAACTTTTTTATAGGCTTTCATTTTTGTGAAATAAAACAAAACAATATATAAAACGCGAATATCTTTCCCCACGGATTGAAGAGTAGAGTTTGGAGTTATAGTAGAGACAAATGCCACCAAAGAGGAGCAGTTGGGGGTATCGACGCTTCTATTAAACTGAAAGCCTGTAAATGATGCCAAAGGGAGTCATTTAAATTTAAAGAAATTATAAGGGGTAGTACACAAAGTGCATATTCATTGAGATGGACAGAGGGGTCCACTATAACGCGTTTAAATTCTTTAAACTTTTATACCTGATTATGGTAGTGGTGGTGCATGTTGGTGTAGTACGTACGTTGTGCAGGGTCCGTTACTAATTTTATATCATTTATTTGGAATTAGTTTGGGATTGAAAATTGAAAATTAGACCCGATTTAAGTATAGTTTTACTTTAATTCATATAAGTTTTTAATATGAGAAAAGTTTTTTACTGCTAACAACAAAATGCTATGTAGTTTGTCTCTATTAAAATTAGTTCTCATATACCATACAGTTATATAACAATTGAATAAATAGTGAAATAATAGTGTATTGAATTTGACTACGAGTTAGGGGTAATAGTAATACAATACAAATATTATGAAATATCGGCGCTATTCTGAGGCAAGTCTTGACTGACGTATGCATAACGCCTATGAATTGGTATGAATTGGATTGGATTCACAACAAAATATGAAGTGAAGTATATTTGGCTTTTCATACAATGCTATTACAGACTCTTGTCAGTTGTCAATACCGAAACTTTTTGATGTTATGGGAAAAAATTGTTCACTTTTTTGTTACACATCGCAAGCAATAGAAGAGTGGAATTGGAGTTGTTTTTTATATAAACCAATAACTGAGTCAATATATAATATAAGTATTTGTAATATAAGTTATTGCATACAAGTTATTATATATCGGGCGACAAGTCATTGGAGCGGTTCAGGCATTACAAGCATTACAGGCCTCACAAGCCGTACGCGTATTGTGTTCTGTTATTAACCACAATAGAAATGAAAGCAAATACTAATATATGGCTACCAGTGCTCACCAACCAGTCAATGAGTTCTGTTTGTAACGACTATTGCCTTAAATGACATCAACAGTTGGTCTCATTGTCGCCATTTATTTCCAAAGACATGAGACAAACACAGAGAATTAGCTTTGAAAGCAAAGGGATCCTAAGTTTGGTAGCACTGGTAGTGTATGCCTGTATGCCTGTCCTGTTGCTCTATTGCACACCCGTCGCGCACATTACACACAAAATCAACTAAACTCTGCTAACATTACCGGCAACTGCTTCTCCCAGTACTCAACCACTGATCCCTTTCCCTCATTCATGCACTGAGAAGGAGTAAAAAAGTGGAAAAGTCGTGTATTTTTGGGTTAATTTGTGAAATAGTGTGAAAAAATGTTTGATACGAATGAGTCAATGGATGTAATCTGAGAATTGGATGCAATTTATTGGAGTGAATTAGTTGCGATAGGTTTGATAAGTTTTGGGTGGCTTTTAGCAGCTTTTTAGGGTAGCACTGGTAGGACTGGTAGGTCTCACGCCACGAGCAAATCACAACTGTTAAGATTGGAAGACAAGAGTTCAGTAGTTGTTTAGGAAAGCGTGAAATTCCCCGATGAGAGGGTTGTCTGGCTTTCAAAAGCTTTCAAATTTTGCATGAATTCAATGACAAAGTCTGTCATACTTTTTTATTCAATGAGATTTGTGACGCAAAAATGACCAAAATTTTACATTTACTAAATTTGCAAAACACATAACACATAACCCATTCCCCTGAGAGAGTGAGGCTGCCTTTCCTCTCTGATTCTTCACCCTTACATCGCCGGCACTTTTGGTGCAAAACATTTAAATTTATTATAAACGACTCAATAAAATAAATTTCTTTCAATATTGTGAAAGTCATTCAGCGGTCGATTGGAAACAACAAAATGTAATGCATTTTCCCTAATATTATTAAATGGATAACTGGTTATTGCCTTTTGGCACAAGTTTTCGTTTCAATTACCGGATGTGTTGTTAGATTTAAAAAATTCAGCGGTCGATTGGAAACAACAAAATGTAATGCATTTTCCCTAATATTATTAAATGGATAACTGGTTATTGCCTTTTGGCACAAGTTTTCGTTTCAATTACCGGATGTGTTGTTAGATTTAAAATCCTAATATTGGAGTATATTTTTGGTGGCATATCGTAGCCATCACTGAACAGGTTATAAAAGTGTGGTATGAGTTGAATCTCCCACTGCTTTCACCCGCTTTTACTGCCTTCTCATCAGAGATACGAAATTAATTGGAAAACCGGCTCTTTTTAAACTACTTGTCATTTATTTAATGTCATTATAACTGCCATTATATGCAATTCAATGATTCATTTAAATGAGTTTTTTGAGTACCCGAACCCATTTGAAGATAAGTCGAGTATTGGCCCACATTATAGCCTAAAGTAAAAAGAGTTACAATTTTTATTGGATCCGTTCCACTCTTCCACTGGAGTTGAGTTGGTTTTTGGAGATAAAGTATTTGCACTTATTTTGCATAAACCGTAATAGTGTTAAAAGACTGACAAATGGCCAAAACGTCGCTTTAGAGATATATTTGAGGGATTTTAAAGTGATATACCATGAGATAAGTTGTCCAATAAATCAGACATACAGTACATACAGTCACTACAAATCTAATATACGTTAAAGTGTGCACAGAATGGCCCGCATTTAGACACCAATATTTCGATGACTGCATCAAGTTTTGCATAAATTTTTAAAAAATGTTTTGCGGAGATGTAATATATATCTATTTATGACATACCGTACTCTTACGGCACATACAGTGCACACGAAGCTAGCAATGCCTGGTATGTGCGGCAATCCATCTTCGTGTGGGCACATCCAGCATCCAGTGATCAACAGTACAGTAGAGACTGAAAAAGGAGAGACGACTGGAGTGTAGTGTTTGGTTGTGTTGGATGTGTTGGATGTGTTGAGCGAGCATTTCATTAAAATGCAAACTAAACTTATATGTATTGAGCGCTCACTTACATCCCATTGTCCTCACATACAGTCAAATGCTTTAGACATCGATTTTGCAATTTATATCACACTTCCGATAAAGCGCTCAAAACTTACTCACTTCTCATTATAAATTCCGTTTGAGAATTACATTTTACTCGAGGGACTGGTGTTATACATGTATGTATGCTAGTGCCAATTGCTATACCATACTCTACCACAGTACTGTATGTATGTGCTCTTACTGTATAAACTTTATAATACTGTTGTGAACATTGTTCTAAACAATTGTCAATTTTGCCTCAAATTAAATGTAATGCATCTCTCAATTTGTGGCATTACTGGAGGCGTTAATCATAAAATTGTAATACCGGTGCTCTATGAGAGGAACGGAATACTATATACAATGTATTCTTTAATTGTCTTGCTGACAATAATTATAAACAATAAATTCTGATCTTAAGCTCTCGCAAAAAAAGTTTAGTTAAGACTTTGAATAGAGAGTCAATGCAATTGCAATTTATTATGTATTGATATGAGCCCTAAAAAGCTGATCCCATCTCTAGAGAGCAGTTGTTTGAATGCATTGAATGAATAGAGTTATGCTTTTGAAGGGAAAATAGTTTTTACGATTTCAACGATGGGATTAACACATGAACACAACAAAAGTATTGTTACTATAAGTGCTTTCCATTCACATCTCGACGCATCGCATAAATACATGGGCTTTAGGGGGTGTCTGTCTGGCAAACAACCCTCTAATCAAAATAACAATCACAACCCCTTCGATCTGATCCATCAAACAAACCCATAACCCATTTGGTTAAGGGATGGAAACCCATAACCCATTTGGTTAAGGGATGCAGAGTGACCGCTGAATAACTCTTAGGGGCCGGCAATTGGTTTACGTATTGTGTATAATGAATAAAATGTCAAAAATTCAATTATTGCCTAAACTTATTGCTCTTTGCAAACATTAAAATACTTCCGCATTTAGGTTATGGCACCGACACTAACCCATTGTCCACTTCCACAGCATTACACACTCTTTGCCAACTCTTCGCTTATAAATTGCTATTAATTTAGAAATGATATACAATTTAATAACAATGTTTAACAATAAAGAATTATGACTGCAATATATCGACTAAACTTATTGTATAACATATTCGCCACACAATACACTCAATATTTTTATACTGAGGATATTATGCCATAAATACTAAATCCTTTCAATCGTTGCTAATCGGGGACAACTAGTATTACTGTTATTAGTATTAGTATGAGAATTGATATTACAATGTTCAATACATTCTTGATAAACAATGTTTACAACACAAGTCAGATATTATCTTAAAATTTTAAGCACTTATAGAATGAATATTTCAATAGAAATTATACCAAATTGTGTAGAAAAGATGATATTTTTATTACCGTTTAAGCAAACTTACATATGTTTATTACCCTGGTCTACTTACATATGGTCAGTAGATGAGTATAAGCGCAATGACACGTACTGTACTTCAAGAGCTCATAAAATTCATACATTCATAACAAGTGACTCGAGTGATGGGTAAAGCAGTGAACGAATCAATGTTTGCATCCTTTCTCAACAATTTGTGTCATTTTATTGAAATTCTCATTCAATAAGTGTTTCATTTTTATATCCGACTCTTGTATGTTATTCTCTATATTCTACTATTAATTCTTATAATTTGGATAAAAAGTTAAGATAAAATGTAAATCTTTTTGAAAAAAATATCGTTTCATCAAATATTATCGTATAAGTTAGTATTATTATTATTATTATTATTATTATCCTCCAAACTATAGCAACCAATCGGTGATCTATTAATCTGATAAAACGAAAATCATGTAATACAAAATACAAACCACTGTATGTCTTATACTTGCGATTGTTATCACAAAAAATATTTTCATATGAAATGAATTTATGCAATATGTTGGGGACCAATACGGATAATAGCTGACCAAAACTTAAGCCAAAAGGGATTATATTAAGTAGAATAAGAATACATGAATTATTGAAGAGATTAGAGATTAAGAATAGCATAAAAAATATTCAGTCTATTACTTAATGCAAACGATAGGACCTCTCGGAGCAATTCATTCATAATCTATTGATCAACTTTTGTACAGTTATTATGAAAAGCGCTGACATATTGTCAAACATAAAAGTTATTGTGATTTTGTGGCCACACGTTTGGATACGAGTTTTGACTTATTATGTCCAAAAACTCATTGAACGCATAAAAAAGTAAAAGTTTGACATTCAGTGATGAAACAAATCAAATACTGTCTAATACTGATGAATGGAGAGCTAAGGACAATACCACACGTCTCCTCCCAATTGTCCATTAGTTGCATTACTTTTTGTTGTTAGTCCTGTCAGAGACTGATTGACACGCGACCACTCAGTCGGCCCTCTATTTCTAACTTTTAATCATATAATTTACAGCATAAGAGTCCGCACATAACATACCGAACACTACTATATACTACTCTATCGTATATTCAAAATTTACTTCACAATTATCATCTGTAAGACTGACAGTCATTGAAGTCATTGTCCACTTATGTGAACATTTGAATAAATTTTTATATGTCTGAACGCCTCTCAAAAGCTTTGCATTGAATGACAGAAAAAAACCAAAAAAGTGATTGTCGTCCGAACGCACGTCATATCCAAATGTACGGCAATACCAGTGCTCTCGTATTGAATGCAATCGTTTTAATTGCAAATCAGAACAATAATCACTATTTTATTGCACTATTTTTTATCCTATTTATGCCATTGTGTGGAAAACCATCTCTTTTTAGCATTTCTTTTGTCATTCATTATATGCGACACCGAATGCCTAATCATATGTAAAGACAAGTCTAACACAACTCTCATATACTGTACAAGTGTTGAGACATATCAGTGACGGAAACATTGAATCGCACTCTTATTCCTCTTTATTCCCACTCTTTTTGCTTAAGTAGTAAAAAGTGTCTCATATTGTATGACATGCTTTGGCTCACTATCCGTATGACTCTTGAGTTAAATCCAATGAATAGATTGCATCAAATCAATGATATTAACAAATATATTGAAGGGACAGCGCAAGAATGCATACCATTTGTAGTACACATAAAAACATTTAATTTTAGACGTTATACACATCACTACAGTGTTCCGCAAAATACAATATTGTATTGAGTTTTGCCAACTTTTACATCAATTTTAGTGACATTTTATAGAAAGTTGTGTCTATTTTTGAAATAAATGTTGTGTCAAAAGCATAGCATAGAGACGTCGGCACAGATTTTTCAATCGTTTTGGACTCAACTCCTCAAGGAATAGAGGATTCAAACAAATAATAGACATTTCAAACAAAGCATAGATAGCTATATATATATAACAAGTAATTGCATCCAAATTCTGTAGACTAGGCATATCTGTAGGGAAAGCAATGCGATGTATAAAAACTTTTCGACAAATTTAGTTAAAATGTCCAAAACAATAATTTTTGTATACTTAACAAAATTGCTGCAAAAAATAATAGTTTATCATAATATCAAATACAAAAAAAAAACTAATTAATTTTTTCATTGGTTTAAACTAATATTTATTACATAATAATATTTATTGAATTAGTTTGCATAACTAATGTCAATAATAAAGATTATTTAAAAAACTTTTCAAATCAAACCATTTTTTAAAAAAACTTTTCATAATGAATGCACGGATTGGTGCGAATGGAGTATTGAGTCAATAATTTCTTTTATAATTCAAAATAATTTTTTAAAGACTTACTGTTATATGAATTGAAAAGCTTTCATATGAAAAGTGATTTCAATCCTTCCCTTCCAGAAGTGAGTCATTTTCATGACTTCAATAAAAAAGATGAATTATATCCGCGAATAGAGAGTGACTCACAGTCTCTGCAAACAATGCATTTGGAAAGCAGTGGCCAATAGACTGACATCTCTTGCCTCTCATAGTATGCTTCCAGTGATGAGCCGTTCACTCAAATCACCTTATTTTGGACGTACGGCTAAACTGTCGATCCAATTAATTTTAATTACAGTATTATTTTATATTAAAACACCAAAATATAGTCAGTTCACTTTAGTTTCATAATCTTCTATGAAAACAATTAGTTTCAACTTTAAATATTAATACAATTCTACAATAATCTGTTTTTAATTTGGATAATTTACTCGTCAAATTATCTAGTTTAACCACATTCATGTTTTATCATTGTATTCATAATATAATTTTAATTAAGGAGCTGGATATCATGAAAATAATAAATACCATATAACAAAGGTGAATGAAGAATTTGCCAAGATTTCTATGATACTCTGAAGTTTTTGTATTATAAATGCAATCATAGAGTTCAGCACACGTTGCGAAACCACTTTTTGTGTGTTTTCTCCTATTATTACAGAATATATTTACTGTAATATAAGAATAATTTTATAAAATCGATTTGTAATGTACTGTAATTTTAACCCTTATATATTGGTAATATCATATTTAAAATATAATTAATTTTCATTAAATATATTATCATAATATGTTAATCACATTAAATATATTATATTTAATACATTTTAAATTTGCTGCAATACTAAATTTACTAAAAGTAGCAGAAAAAGAAACAAAAAGTATACGTGATTTAAAGTGAGAATAACTGTTATATAATATAACATAGGGCAAATTATTTATATTGCTTATATTGCTATTATATAACTTATATTGCTATTTTGTATTTAAAATTTAAGTTTTATTCAAACTGTTTAACAATATTTTAAATTTTAATTAAGTTTATTTAAAATGCATGGTTTAAAATGTAAAATTGCATAAAGTGATAAAATCTTTTAAAATCTTCTCAACAGTTAACATAATTTATACTTTACAAGTATACTAACTTATAAAGTATTTTTACTTTATATATAAATGAAATAACCAATAGAAGTGCTTAAATTAAGATTACGGTTAATAAACAGCAATTTTGTCGATACACCTGTTTGTGTGAAAACATTGATTAAATGGTTGAATACAAGAAACAGTGTTGTATTTCACAAACATCGAGACATTAAAATTTAATACAACTTTAAACAACAAACAAAATCTTCAATAAATACATAATACCTTTGAATTTAAAACGCGATTTCAAATGAATTCTTTACTTAAAATGAAATTTTAAAAAGAATAGACTGAATGGGATTGCAATGCATGAACTCATTAGGGTGGATATAATACATGATAATTTTTTCGTCATGTATTATACATGTATTATTCCATGTATATAGTGTATTATTCATGTATTTTTAAAAATAGGCATAAATAATGGTAAATATTAATTAATATCATACTTATTAAATTGTTACTCTAATTTTATCACTAAATTGAATATAAAACTAATCAATAATAAACTTCTAAAATATTTAGCAGCAAATTAAATGTTAGGTCGAGTCAAAAACTATAAAAACAACATGTTTAACGTACTTTATAATAGTTGGTAAAACCCTTTTAAAGGTATTTGTGTACTGAAACTCATTAAAAATGAGTAATAATTAGTAATAAAATTAATTTAAATATATTAAACCTAAAAATTTGATATAAATGTTCTAAATATAAACTTATTATAACTTTTATTAGTCTTTAAACCGTCAAAAGAGTTATCCCCGCCCTGAAGTACATACATACCATTTTCCCGAGTACATAAATACATAGAATAATACACATGTATTATACATCCAATGTATGGGAATCCACCCTAATATTCACTATTTAATACAAAATTACTGGTATTTAATTCAGTTGTCATTTTATCTAATATTCAAAATATGTTTCAATAAACAAAACATATTTAAATTTATTAAAACTTTTTCAGTCAATTAAAAATATATTATAAATTACATGTAAACATAAATCTTTTACACATTAAATATACAGCAAAATGTGTAATTGATTTAATAAATTAGATTTTTGACAAGAATTTTTGCGATTAAATTATGTCATAAATTGAATGCAAAATTAAAATGTAAAACAAGAAATATTAAATTGTTTTTACGAAACACTGCACGCAATGGTAGTAAAAACAGTCGGCAATTGAGTTACGAAATGAAATTAATGTCTTTAAAGCAGTATTTAAATGCGATTTAATCGTCAAAATTATGATTTATATTTAGAAACCCTTTAGCCCCAAACAATCAAATCAATTGTTTTAGGTTTTGTCAATTTTGCCAATCAATTCACTGCAGAGTCTGTGATCTCAGGTTTCGATAGACATAAGTATTGAAGTCGTGGTAAATGTTTGTTGATTTCTCTGAAGAAGTCATCACTGATTGTGGTATGAATTAAATCAATTGTTAAATGTGTTAAACGTTTGCATCCATTATACCGTTCACTCGTTATAATCAGTTTGTTGGCATTAAATATAGTTAAATGCAATCATTGTGTAAACGAAGTGTTTATTGTTTGCAATAAATGATCATAATTTTCAATATTATCGGTAATAGTATTCAAACAAATCGTTTTCAACTCTAATCTCTTGAGTTGAGTACAATTAGTGCCGATTTTTTCCAAAGTAATTAATAAACGCGATATTTGTGAGCATACTAACAATTCAATCAAACCATGCATTTGTGATACACCTTTCAATAGACCCTGGATTAATTCAATATTGCCTAAAAACATAACATTTAAACCCATTGATCGCAAACTATTAGCGATATTTGTGAGCATACTAACAATTCAATCAAACCATGCATTTGTGATACACCTTTCAATAGACCCTGGATTAATTCAATATTGCCTAAAAACATAACTAAATTTGGGTAACTAGCGTTTGATAAAGATATAAATCAGTGTTTACATAACTTTATAAGTTATTATAATAGTAGCCAAAATGTAAAGTTACAATTCACTTTACAAAAGTTAAAAGATTTCATTAATCGATTTTGATGACAAAATAATGGCCAAATTAATGCATTACTGTTTCCGTTTATAAACAGTTTATGTATATTATGACACTTTTCACTCAACTCTTGAGCACTGAATAAATTCTTATATTCTCCGATATATTCTCAATTGTAAACTGATTGTCAACTTTGGTCTCATATATAAAGCATGAAATGCCCTAAAATGAAGACATTTACGGATTTCAAGTGATATGAAAAGCTATTCACAAGAATTGGTATAAATCTAAATATAATTCAATACTTTCTTCAGTTTACACTTTATTTCCAATTTAGGTCTCAATATTCAGTGAAACAAATAAATTCTTTGAAAATAAAGTGATTAAAGGATTAACACATATTATAAATAACTTATATTCTAATGAATTGTGACCCGGATACAAAGGTCAAGTGCTCTAGATAGATAAATATTGTGTTCATGTGCTTGATTAAATGAATACAATAAATAATATTCACTAGGGTGGATATAATACATGATAATTTTTTCGTCATGTATTATACATGTATTATTCCATGTATATAGTGTATTATTCATGTATTTTTAAAAATAGGCATAAATAATGGTAAATATTAATTAATATCATACTTATTAAATTGTTACTCTAATTTTATCACTAAATTGAATATAAAACTAATTAATAATAAACTTCTAAAATATTTAGCAGGTTTAATTTACAATCCAGCTCAGTTTTTGATATTTTTGTTGTACAAATTGCATGAAATATTATCAACCATTTTGGGAAAATTTCCATAAACACATGACTTTGAGTAATTTTTACTCATTATTAATCAAATAAAATTAATTTAAATAATAATTTGGATTTTTNATTTAAACCCATTGATCGCAAACTATTTCTATATTTAGTCACAAATGTATTGAAATATTCAATAATATTATCATCGGTTTTACATTTCAATGTTAAGTGAAATGTTTTCAATTTTCTAAAGTAATTATGATTTTGATGACAAAATAATGGCCAAATTAATGCATTACTGTTTCCGTTTATAAACAGTTTATGTATATTATGACACTTTTCCAAAGATTCAATAATTGTATCAGAATTATCAAAATAGTTTCCATTCATAGTAATTGAGTGCAATTGTTTGGCAAACTTGACCACAAATATCTCAATCATTTTATCATACTTAGTGCTTAATCGATGGACACGTTTGCAATGTTTAGCTAATAGTCTCATCACTTCATTGTCATCTTTATAACTATAACTACTATTTCTAATGTTTGACACTTCTTCACAATTGTCTCAATTTTTAACAAATCCTTACATTTAGTGAACATTTGAATGTTGAGTACAATTGAGTGCATACTCTGTGCAGTGAAAAGCAATCTCTGGTACCGTTTGGACAGACATTCAAATCTAATGCGCTCTTCGAGTGACAGATAACTCACTAATACTTCGCACAAATCGTCGCCAAATCTGTCCAAAGAGTCGTTGCAATAGATTTGAGACACACTTTCGGATTCATTGTGCGACTGATTAGTCTTCTAGTCGACTATCCATGATATCGTATCCGTGGACTCAGTCTTCATGTCGTGAATAGTCTTCAGGTTTGCCATCAAATGTGTCTCCAATTTGGTCTTCACGTGAACCGACAGTTCACTCAACTCTTGAGCACTGAATAAATTCTTATATTCTCCGATATATTCTCAATTGTAAACTGATTGTCAACTTTGGTCTCATATATAAAGCATGAAATGCCCTAAAATGAAGACATTTACGGATTTCAAGTGATATGAAAAGCTATTCACAAGAATTGGTATAAATCTAAATATAATTCAATACTTTCTTGAGTTTACACTTTATTTCCAATTTAGGTCTCAATATTCAGTGAAACAAATAAATTCTTTGAAAATAAAGTGATTAAAGGATTAGCACATATTATAAATAACTTATATTCTAATGAATTGTGACCCGGATACAAAGGTCAAGTGCTCTAGATAGATAAATATGTGTTCATGTGCTTGATTAAATGAATACAATAAATAATATTCACTATTTAATACAAAATTACTGGTATTTAATTCAGTTGTTATTTTATCTAATATTCAAAATATGTTTCAATAAACAAAACATATTTAAATTAATTAAAACTTTTTCAGTCAATTAAAAATATATTATAAATTACATGTAAACATAAATCTTTTACACATTAAATATACAGCAAAATGTGTAATTGATTTAATAAATTAGATTGTTGACAAGAATTTTTGCGATTAAATTATGTCATAAATTGAATGCAAAATTAAAATGTAAAATAAAAAATATTAAATTGTTTTTATGAAACACTGCACGCAATGGTAGTAAAAACAGTCGGCAATTGAGTTACGAAATGAAATTAATGTCTTTAAAGCAGTATTTAAATGCGATTTAATCGTCAAAATTATGATTTATATTTAGAAACCCTTTTCACTGAATATACACTTATTTTTCGCTTTAATACTAGTTTTTGAAATATGAAATTATATTAAATACTATTTGCATAGAATAGTAATTACATGAGTTATTTGAGGACTTATTTATGTTTGTTAACTGTGTTTCTCATTTAAGACAACTTATTTAATATTCAATTCGTATGTTTGGCTTAATTTTTTAAACATGAAAGTAATTTCTCAAAACTTTCTCAATTATTAATACATTTTTTTCTATTAATAACAGCTTTTTCTCTCATTTTATATTTCGGGACTTTTGCTCCTAATTTGGTTTAATTAATAATTTTTGGAAAAAGGGATAGATTTTAATGTATAGGAGTTTTAGTTTTGATAACTTTATTCTTACTTTTTACTCATAATATTTTTATAAAGTCATAATTAAAAGTTAATTCACACCTTATTAATAGTTCCAGATTGTAGTTAAGTATTTACATTATATTCATTTAAACATTATTAGATTAGAAAGTGTATCAGATTAAATCACATGTTTTAGGCATATTATTGTTTAATTATAAATAAGTATACTGTACACGTAATTATATTATATACTAATGTGTTAATCAATGATCTATGTAAAATCCAATAATGATAATAATAATTTTCCAATAAAAAAGGTGTGATTTTCACACTTTTGTTATTTTGATTTCAATTTATTAATTGATAACCAATTTATTACAACTTTTTTATGCTCGCTGATTATTATGATGTGA
>CAJPVJ010000650.1:0-20747 GCA_905397405.1 Oppiella nova
AACACGTCCTGTAATAGTTGTCACTACCGGTGCTCGACTTCAGTGGACTCGAGTAACAGTAACTGCCGTTCAGATGGGCGTAGAACTGGTGCTCCTGTATGTCCTCAACGGACACGTCCGACACATCGGCCCAAACACTCGCCATCACTGCCATCACTACCAATACGGCCATCAATTTGCAGTTCATTTTATTGTCAGTTTTATTGATCTATTCAAATACATAATTAATTAATTAAAACTTTTATTATTATAATTATTACATTCATTACTGTACCACAAGTACCACATTTATTTTAGTTAATAAATTAGTAAGAGATATTTAAGAAAATTACAATACAGTAGTATCCTGGTTGATGATTTGGTCATTGTTTTGGTCGTATTTCTTATATGCTTAATAGAGCATAGATTTAAATTACAACAAAATATTCTTGAAGATTTTTTAGGCAAACATTAAAACACATTACGAGGTTTCATATTGTAACTTACTATGTTTACAACATAAATGTATAATATTCATATTAATAAAAATCATTAATAGTAAACAAAAGTTGTGCTAGCTTAAATCTTCTTTAACTTTATTATTTTAAAGAATATAATGCAATATTTAAAGTATTGTTATTTAGTTTTAATATAATATAATTTTAGTATTTTTTCATTAGGACGTTTAATTTTAAAATCTTTTATTGGTTTAATTATTTCAAATAGAAATACATTGATTAAATAAATAAGTATTGAGTGTCTGAACCAAAATTCAATCGATTTGTAGACATTTAAATTCAAAGACAAATCATGAAACAGGTATACTTTCCCTGAAGTATAACACATTTGTATTGATAGGTACACCCAATACGAGCCATTAGATTGTGTTGTTGTCCAGAATAACAGTAACTGCCGTTTATAAGAGCCATCATCTCATTCATGTCCTTCACGTCAACCGAGTCATCCACAGCCCAGACACCGGCCATAACAACAATCACCACCAAAATTGTCATTAATTTAACGCTCATTTTATTAGCTATTAAATTGTTTAATTAATACCTAAAATAATAACGGTTATATAAGGTATAAATAATAAAATAAAAATGTATTCTTAGTAGTCTTACCTTAAGGTTAGTATTATAAAAGTGTTTAATGTAATGGTTTTTTGTTTTGACTTTTATATTCATTTATGATCCGGTTACTATTTATAAAACTATGAAATAATTTATTGCGAAATGCAATGCTTACTGATTTATATCCAATATATCAGTCACAAGAATCTTTAAATTTTGTTTAGTAAATAAATAAATAAATCTTTATCATGTTAAATGAGTTTATTTTGTGTGACACAACTTATAAGACTTAGTTACTATTAAAGTCACTTTTGTCTGTTAATAATCACAATGTAATTTGTTATTTATAAAAAATAATTATTTAAATTAATGGTATTTTGAATACTCGTTTTCATATTTAAAACAGTGTTATTAATAATAACTTATCTATGTATTTTAAGTTATAGTTCAATACACTTCTATTTTATTATGTTATCTTAAATTAGGTGATTACTAAAATCATAGCATTACAGTACAAGATATATGTTGTATAATAACATGAATAGGATATCAAAAAAGATTTATTTAATAATATTTGATTAACATTGACAAAATATTTACAAATTGCAATATTTTAGTTTACTATATTTAATATAATTATATTTCCAATAAGCAAACTTTGTATTTAAACTAATAAATAATAATTAATAAATTTCTAAGAACTCAAGCTAAATAATAGGATGTCAAATAAAAACTTAATTTTAATATCAATATTATGTAAATATAAAGAACCTGTATAATAAATGATTATATGAGATATGGATCACAAAAAGGATTTGAAATCTAATATAAAAGGAGTTTCAATAACCACTTATAAATCACTAAAACTTATTAATCAAACTATTATTTCTGAAAAAGACGTTATTCAAAATTAATAGCAAAAATGAACTGCAAATTGATGGCCGTATTGGTGGTGATGGCAGTGATGGCGAGTGTTTGGGCGGATGTGTCGGACGTGTCCGTTGAGGACATACAGGAGCACCAGTTCTACGCCCATCTGAACGGCAGTTACTGTTACTCGAGTCCACTGAAGTCGAGCACCGGTAGTGACAACTATTACAGGACGTGTTGGAAAGTCTGTGTCGGACGGGTTTGTTACACGAAGTGTCAATAATATCACACAATTGTGACAAGTTTTAAATTTATTGAAATTTCATAAAACGTCGATTTATAATTTATAGCATATTTTATCCGGTTTAAATACGAATATAAAAGTGAATTAATATTATACATATAATTTATTATATAATCAACTATTGTAAAAATTATATAATAATTTTGGTGTATTCATATAAATTTAATAAAATATGTGACATTATAATATAAAGTTTTATGATTTTCGTGATCTATTTATTATTTGTTTATTTAATATTATTTATTAGAAAATTTAATTTTAATATTTAAAAGAAATAAAACTTATTTTTGCAGATTATCAATTAATTTATTATAATCATGGCAACCTTTTAAAGGTAAACTATTGATGCATTTTAATTTTTAATTTTTAATTTAAAAATATTATTTTTATGAATTCAATATGATGATAGTAGATAAAGATAAATTTAATTAAACATGTTAATTTATGATACGTGTTTATAATAAAAGTAACCATTTCAAATGTTAATACAAATATATTCACCAATGTACACTGTAAGTGAAATAATAAAACCAAATGATAGCATATAAAGCACACCAATTGTATGTCTAATAGAAATTTGTTCAAACTCTTTAATATCGCTCAAATAAAATTCATTAAAAAATTTCAATTCCCCGATCAGTTTGTTTAATAACTGCAACCACTGGTTATACAGTCCACTTTCTGTGATTTGTGTGATTCTGTTAAATAGAAATAAATAATTTGTTAAATATTTCCTAGACAAATTAACAATAATATTACTGACAATGTATTCAAAGGTTTGAGTACATGATAGGCGTGTGCTTTATTAACCATCAAAAAGTACGGCAAAACCCCACCGCCATCACGTGATATATGAAACTTGTTGGACAGACTACTGGTGCCGTTTGAGGCACTCCTAAATGAGAACATCAAGTCCCACAGGTTGTGCACATAGGCATACTGTCCACTATTTAGGTAATCCACAAATAACTGCTTGAATTTTGGCGAAGAATTTGGTCTCAAAATTGTAATTCTGTTACGAAAATTCTGAGCCATTGGTGTGTTTTGGGTGTAGGCATAATGAACTAGCTCATTATTACTATACACCATTATTTTGATGTCCGGTTTGCGGTAGAGGTCTTCCCACGAGTCAATCCTGTCCTCAGGTATGGGTTTAATCATGTAATCCAATAGAAAACTACAAAACTCTATGGATGTGAGGGTCACTAATATTAACCACAAACCGATCAATACTTTTGTAAAATTGTTATTAATTTTAATGCAATTTGGGATCGATTTTGATATTAAAAGTATGAATAAACTCCAACAGTAGTGATAAAAAATGTTTAATGTTTTGTGCCCAACATTACACATTAATAGTGAACTAATAAGCAGTAATGATATAAATAGTAAAATCCAAAAATAATGATCAAAACATTGAAAATATTGAAACAGCGGTTGTTTTCCCGCAAACACGTGATAAGCAATACTTCCCATTGAGTTGAAGCCAATTGTATTTGTAGGCAATATATCGACTGTAAAATTGGTTACATTTGTAAACTTTTCTTTAAAATATAAATAATTATGTGAATCGATATCCATAAGCCATAGGTAGGGGGCATTGGTTTTCAATTTGGCGTAAAATTCATCCGGACCCTTCCATGGCGGGATGTATTTGTAACTAAAAGCATTAAATATTGTAATCATATCATGGTATTATACAAATTAAGATCTAACCCAAGATTATGCTTATGAATGAATTCCTTGAATATCATGATTAGTGGCCCACAAACCAATTGCTGTCCATTTATAACGGGGAATACATTGGGGAGTGTTATGTCCGGTTGTATCGATACTATACTACTATCGCTAAAATTATTGACTGATTGTGAGTAATAATCGTTTGGTAAGAGACACTCTTTTCCAATCATTTTTGAAATATAATTTAAGATTTTACTTATTTATTACACTTTTATTTCGCACCACTCAGAGAATATGAGAAATAAACATTTCAAATAGATTTTTGCAAAATGTCCTCAATATTTAAATACAATGATTTACACATTAAATGTATAGAAATGATTAATATTGATATTTCTGTCAATACACAAGAAAAGCTACTCTAAATGTACAAATTCATATTATGTATGTCATATTATGTAATAAATTGTTTACCATAAGTGAAATATTAACTTAATTTTTATTGATTACGTAAATATCAACATGATTAATATGAGTACTGTACTAATAAGTATTTTCTTATTAAAATAAAGTTTTGTATTAATAACAATTTTACTTATAGAATACAACTACAAATGCCATGATATTCATAGTAAAAATATTATAATCTATTAAATTATTTATGACACTTAAATAAAGATCATTTTATTGAAATGTTAAATTCCTATGGTTGTAAGGATATACCATATAATAGAGATTTATGCAAAATATTGTAAACACTCTTACTTTATGAGAAGTAATGATATTTTCACAAAATAACACTAAACATGATATAAATGTACCACAGATTAATAAATAAAATAAATCAATAGTATGTCGAATTGATATTTCTTCAAAATTCTTAATATCGTTTAAATGAAATTCATCATAAAATTTTAAACCCCCGATCAGTTTAGCAAATAACTTCAACCAATGATTATACAGCCCACTTTCTGAGATTTGTGTAATTCTGTTAAATATAACTTATATAAATAATATTCACCTTGTATAAGTAATATAATAATAACCAATACATACATCACATTCAATGATTTGAGTAGTTTGTGAGCAAAAGCTTTATTAAAGATCAAAAAGTAGGGCAGTTCTCCTCCACCTTCACGTGATATATGAAACCTCTTTGACAGACTACTGGTGCCATTGGAGATAACCCGGAATGTGGATATCAGGTTCCACGGGTTGTTCACATAGGCATACTGTTCACTATTCAAAGATTTAGTGAAATCTATCCAGAATCCGGGGTAAGAATTTGGTTTTACTATTTGAAGTCTGTTACGAAAATTCTGAGCCATTGGAGTATTCTGTGTGTTGGCATAAGTAACGAGTTGACTGTTACTAAAGGCAAGTATCTTGATGTTTGGTTTGTGGTAGAGGTCTTCCCACGAGTCAATTCGTTGCAGAGGTATCGGTGTAATCATGTAATCCAATAGAAAACTACTGAATACTATCGATATAAATGTGGCTAATAATAGCCATAATGCGATAAATATTTTTACAAAATTTATTCCCACGAGTCAATTCGTTGCAGAGGTATCGGTGTAATCATGTAATCCAATAGAAAACTACTGAATACTATCGATATAAATGTGGCTAATAATAGCCATAATGCGATAAATATTTTTACAAAATTTACTTTCATTTTGATTTCTATCGGAATTGATTTCGGTATTAAAAGTATGAGCAAGTTCCAAAAATATTTGCAATAATTAAATAATGTTTGGTTTAAATCTCTACACATTATTAGGGTAGTAATAAATAATAATGAAATAAATAGTAAAATCCAAAAGTAATAATCAAAACAATTAATATATTGAAATAGCGGTTGTTTTCCGGTGTGTACCTGATAAGCAATACTTCCCATTGAGTTAAAGCCAATTATATTTGAATGCATTATATTAATATGATTTGAAAACTTTTGTTGAAAATATAGGTAGTTATTTGAGTCAACATCCATAAGCCATAAATAGGGTGCTTTTGAATCTAATTGTGTGTTTAACTTATCATGGGTTCTGAATGGCTTCATGCAGTGATATCTATTTTAAAAATATTTTTTAAAATTAAAATACTATAAGTTGTATACTTACCGCATATTGTGTTTATGAATGAATTCCTTAAATATCATGACTAATGGCCCACAAATCAATTTATTTTCATTTATGTTTTTGTAGACATTGGGAAGTGATATATCCGGCTGTATTACTAGTAGATTACTATCACTTAAATTATTTATGTATCTTGAATGAATTGTATCTGGCATAAAACACTCTTTTGCAGTCATTTTTAAAACATAAATATGTATTACACTTGTATTTTCTTATGACCACATAATAGATTCATAGTCATATGCAATATTGATTTATTTTATACTCAAAGTGATTATATTATGCTAAATAGTTAAAAACTTGTATTATTTGTATACTTCATGTACAAAGTATTATTAGAATATGATACAATATGTAACATTAGTAATTAGTAACATTACATATCAAATACAATATTAATTAATCTGTTAGATTCTTATTTATATTTATTAATTAATTAATTTTTAGATCGAGATTCAATCTAATAAATTAATATTACCGGTATATGTAACATAGATTCTTAATGTAATATTTGCATTTTCAGTACATTCCTAGAGCATTTATCGTGAATATTAAGAATATTAAATTATTCTCTTTTTAATAATAATTGTGATACAGGTATTGATTTATTTGAACTTAATTGTATAATAATTGCACTTTATTTATATTTGATTTTAAACCTGGGGGTTGTTGTACATTTTGAGATTTTATTGGAAACTTTAAAATCAAGGTTTATTATATTTATTTAAAATTTATTATTTAAGAATTTAAAAATAATTCCTAATGACATATTCACAAATAAACACTATAAATGATATAACATGACCACAAATTAATATATAAAATAAATCAATTGTATGTCTAATGTCTAAATTCTCAAATTCCTTAATACTACTTAAATAAATGTCATTATAAAACTTTAATTCTCCGATCAGTTTGGATAATAACTTCAGCCAATTATTATAGATTCCGTTTTCTATCAGTTGTGTTATTCTGTATATAAAACAGTATAAAAATAAATATTTCAATTAATTAACAGTTATATATAGATATTGTAATTAATATTTAGTATTATATTAAATTAGCTGTAAAATGAATACTCACATGAAATTGAATGGCTTAAGTATTTGGTGAGCAATTGCTTTATTAACAATCAAAAAGTATGGCAGTTCTCCCCCACCCTCTCGTGATATATGAAACTTTTTTGAAAAGCTACTGGTGCCATTTGAGACAAACCTAAATGTGGACATCATGTTCCACTGATTGTTCACATAAGCATACTGTCCACTATTCATGCAATTCATAAAAGTCTTCCAGAATTTCGGAGTAAAACTCGGTCTAAATATTTCGATCCTTTTGCGAAAATTCAGAGCCATTCGTGTGTTTTCTGTGTTGGCATAAGTAACCAGTTCATTATTCATGAATATCATTATCTTAATGTCAGGCTTATGGTAGAGGTCTTCCCACGAGTCAATCCTGTCCTCAGGTATGGCTGTAATCATGTAATCCAATAGAAAACTACAGAATACTATGGATGTAAGCGTCACTAATAATAACCACAAACTTATTAATACTTTTCCTAAATAACTGTTAATATTCAGTACTTTTGGTATTGATTTTGATATTAAAATTATAAATAAACTCCAACAGTATTGGCAATAAGTAACTATTGTTTTGTTCGCAACTTTAAACATTAATAGTGAACTAATAAGTAGTAATGAAACAAATAGTAAAATCCAATAATAATAATCAAGACATTGAAAATACTGAAATAGCGGTTGTTTTCCGGCAAACACTTGATAAGCAATACTTCCCATTGAATTAAAGCCAATGGTATTTGTACGCAATATATTTACCCTATAATTGGAAAATCTATGTTTAAAATATAAATAATTATTTGAGTCCACATCCATAAGCCATATGTCAGGCGTTTTAGTTTTTAAGTTAGCGTATAACTCATTGATACCATTATATGGCTTCATGTATCGAAAGCTATTTAAAAAATTAATTTTATTAAAGTTATATTATATTACTTAAAAAATTAAATATCACCTCATATTGTGTTTATGAATACTAGTGAACGCCTTCATTATCATGACTAATGGCCCGCAAATCAATTGCCTCCGATTACTGTCCCATTTATAAACATTGGGAAGTGTTATATCCGGCTGAATTGTTACATTTATTAGACTATTATTTTTAAAATTATTTACTGCTTTTGAATAAATAAATATAATTAGATAAAACACACTCTTTTTCATTCATATTTTGTAATAATATTAGATGTTATACTATATGAAAATATGTTTTATTTTATGTTTAGTCTATATGGCTTAAATACAGTAGTACTATGTACTAGAGTAATGATAAATTGTTTATTTTATAATATAATATAATTTATATTTCCTTTTTCATGAAATAAAATTCTGTTTTTATTAGCTCTGTTTATATTGATTTTTAAATTGTTTTCTTATGCATTAATGAATATATTATATTATATTAAGGTTTTATATTATTCATATTTTATAACAAAAATATTTACAAAAGATATTAAAAACAAACAACATTTCCTTAAGATTATATAAAATATTTTTGTTTGTAAATAGTAAACATTTTGAAAAACAATTTATTAATTATATTTTTTTAATTAGTGCCAGCCTAATATGTATTTTTGTTGTAAATTATACCGTAATTTAAAATGATTACTATATTAATAGTACTAAAATAGTGGATTGCATAATCATTATTGTTTCATAAATTATATTTGTTTTTAAAAATTAATGACATTACCTATTACAGTATCATTAATATACCTATAAATAATCTATATCGTTTCATAAATCATATTTGTTTTTAAAACTTAATGGCATTACCTATTACAGTATCATTAATATACCTATTAATAATATATATCGTTTCATAAATCATTGTTTTAAAAACTTGTTGACATTACCTATTGCAGTATCATTATTATTCTCTTAATAAACACAAAATTCATTTTTGAATACATCATAAGTACGTTATACTAGTATTAAATGCGAGTTAGGATTTCATTTGATTAGTGGTGTGAAATAAATTACAGTTCTTCAAATATTTAATAATAATCGTCATTTTATTTAACAACATATTCAATTTCAACAGTTTTACAATATTCAAAATTATAAAAATGGAAACTAAAAGAAATATCATAAAACTCAATGAAGTATTGTCCGGGCATATGGTAATCCCATCAGCTGGGTCACATTTCTACAGCATTGGCCTCTCATTGAATAAACCTTTAAATGCCAAACGAAGTGCACTAAAGAACCCGATTCTGGTGTTTGTGATCCCTTTCCTATTCATTGTCCGACAAATCACTTTTCTATCAATTACTGAACAAAGTCATGACTTTTATGCCATTATGGGTGACGCGACCTATTTTATGCACTAAAGAACCCGATTCTGGTGTTTGTGATCCCTTTCCTATTCATTGTCCGACAAATCACTTTTCTATCAATTACTGAACAAAGTCATGACTTTTATGCCATTATGGGTGACGCGACCTATTTTCTGGGCATCAGAGTACCGGCCAGTGTTATCTTTATCAACGCTATTATTATATCACTTTTGTCACAATTACTTAATTATTATAATTATAAGCATGGTATAATACCTAAAGATTTGCAAGTATTTCAAATGCTTTCCGGTGTCATAACTCCAAGAAGTATTGGTATCGATGATCATGAACTGGTCCACAGATTATTAAAGTTTTCGCAAAAATCCATACTTTTTGCTGAGATATCTGGAAAATTAATATTTTATGTCGTATTCCTGATTGTATTTATGGTGATGGCTACTAAGCAATCAATTTACCAGGTTATATTTTTGGCATTTCCACATAGTATTATGTATGGACTAATGGCTTACTATGCCTATCCCATCATTATATGGCAATTAATTTATTATTCAATAATAACTTTTAATTTTATTTTAAAGATTCAATTAGTTAACAAAAAGATATACAATAATAATTTATCTAGTATCAATAAAAAACATATAAGATTAAATGTTTATAAAGTTATGTGCGAATTAAATAAATTATTTGTAGAAATAAGTGAATATAATGACATTTATTGGTCTAAATTTCTAGCTATTTATTGGGTATTAATTAGTACAGTGACCAGTAATATAGTCTTTGTATCGATATTTGGCGAAACATTACTAACAGCCCGGTTAGCTATATCTGGAATCGGCATTCAATTTCTATTCACTTTATTATATGTTATACACTATTCATCCCTACTTTCTAATCAAACGGACAAAACATATGTTTATTTGAATTCATTGTTTATTGAGAGCCAAACACCGAAACTATTGAAACTCAAGTTAATGTCATTAATCGAGAGATTGGGTCAAAAAAGGGTTGGATTTTACTGTTGGAGACTATTTCTAGTGAACAGAACCAGAGGTTATGAAATGCTTTCTCTGATTGCACTGTTGTTTATGAAACTCATCGAAATGTCCAAATAATAATCTTGGTTGTTATATGTATGCCACTAATTATAAACTCCTTATAAAATATAATTGCATTTATATTCTTTAAAATAATTTAATTTATATTACATAACATATTTAAATGTAAATGAAATGTAATGGTGTAATATTGAGATCACAATATCTAATTTACTTAATATAATAAGTTTCGGGGAAAACGACTAAACAATTATTAGATATACTCTGTAGTTAAAATATAAACTCTGAAGATAATTGCTCAAGATAATTATTTAAAACAAACTCATTCGTTAATAAATATACAGTTTCTAGTAACAATGTAGTTTCTAGTTGTTATAAAAAACATAAATATAATATTAAATAATTTTTAAAATAAATATATTAATAATTTTTTGAATATCGATTAGTGTGAAATATATTCGTTATTTTCTATTGACTTATAAATTTTCTAAAAACTATTATTATAAACTATTTTATGATTCATATTGTTTTGATTGATAATTTTATTTTCATGATTATTTACTAGGTATATTCAATAGGCGACTATGCTATATATTTATTGTGAATATTTTATATTAAAGATATAATTATTTTTCAAATATCTAGCAAGGTCAGTAAAATACATATAAAATTAAAATACTTAATTTATGTGGTCTACACATACTGTCTAAACATTAGTGCATTGAAACTTATTCTCTATGATGTAATTGACATTAATATCATATTTGCAATAAAATATGTCACATAAGTTTGTGTTGAACTGTGGTAATTGAAAAATCAATAAGTTATACTAAAAAACACAATACAATGCACGCTATTTACCATAAATGTATTTTCAAACTACGACTACTATATTCACAAACCATTGCAAGTGTAATTAGCTATTAGAAATTCAATCACGAATCATATTTACAGTTCATTTACTGAAAAACTTATAAACTGAAAAATAGTGGAATTAGAATTTAATACTCTAATTACATATAGAATTTACATACTGTACCATTGCTATTATTTAGTTCATAATAACTTATAATATTCAATTTGGGTACTAATTATTTGTTTACGATAATATTTCCTATGATCATAACATTATTAGGACATAGGTAACATATTTTAACAATTGACTAACTAGATCACTTAGAGTACAATATCTAAAATGAATAATATATTAGAGACAAAAGTGTCCCAGATTACAGTACCAGCAATGAATGCCCATAGTCGTTTTATAAATTTCTATGTGAATAAACTACACGCCAAATGTAATTTAGATAAAAAGCCATTACTTATAGAATATATAGTTTATGTATTTTATTTACTAAATGCTGTCAAATATATTATTTGTTTTGTGAATAACACAGAGACTAGAAAAATACTATACGACCCGTCATTATTCACGGGAGGTGTTCCCCAATACAACCGATTCATATTAATATTAACGTCATTGTTTGGTATGATTTGGTTCAAGAATTTACATTTATATCCATCAAAACGTTTGGTATCAACCATACATTTACTGGATATAATTAGGGGTAAGAAACAACCTGATTTACTATTTGAAAAACAAAACATCGATATCCGGGACATTGTATTTATTGCTAAGATTTGTTATAACGTTTTCATTAATACTTATATATTTTTCTGTAAGTATGCTTAATTCATTTTACTTAAACTGTTGTCATTAAACTTATTGTTTAATTATAAAATATAAAATAGCAATCCTATACATTTATGTGAGTGTAACATTAATAATTAATAACTACAATCATTGGGAATTTATCGTATCATTCGTACCAATTATGATCAATTTTGTAATATTTTATGTCATACTATCGGACACAATGTTTTTCATATGCATAATACCCATCAAATATTATGTCATCCAACGAATCATTGGAAGTCTTAACCAAAAGATAACTCATGTATTCAACACTTATAGCGAATTCCCACTCAATAGACTCGATATGTATAGAGATGTTAAGGATTTCATAGTAAATCATAACGATTTGTGTGCAAAACTCGCCGATTATAACCACCTTTGGAGTCATTTAGTATTCATGGCATTTCTGTGTCTGATACCCATTAACCTGATAATCACCCATCAGTTCCTGTTTGAAAACAATAGACTGGAGTTCAAGATATTTTCCGGTTTTATGATCATTGTTTGCCATACATTTATATTTGTGTTTCAATTCATAGCAGCCTTACTCTCATTGAGAATCCATAGGTCGGCCAAACGGCTGTCCCAATTACAGTGGAAAGCCATGGGTTGGCCATATCGGCTAAGATTCAAGATTAAGATTTTATGTTATTTTGAACGACTGGCCAGTGCTAAGAAAATTGGGATTACTACCGGACCATTGGGTACTGTTACAATACCATTGTTTTATAAGGTTTGTGACATTTGAGGGTTTATTATAAATGTGAATAATAATAATGCTATGTTTTATTTGTTAATAAGCAGGTTGTGGTCAAATACATACGATATTTTATATTAATCTATAAGTTTGCTCAACAATTAAAGACCTAAAAAATTGTATAATTATTTGAAATCATTATAAAATATTTTATATTAATTAAAATATAAATTTAAGATTAAGCAATTAAGAAATTTTCAATTTAATTGTTAACTTTTATAACTTTTAATTTTTAACTTGTAATATACAATTGTTAATTTAAAAGATATCATCATATTTGTTTATATAATTGTTATTTTTGTATTTATTAATTAAGTGTATTTCTGTACATCTATCTATGTATTTACTTATGCTGTTACATGATATTAAAATGACATTGAAAAATGTGATTCATATATAATATGTTTTATTTAAAATATTATAAAGAATAACGGGAATTATATATTGATTTTTGTATAAAACATTTTTATTCATTAGATATATTATTTAATAACTACTGTATTTGATAATTATTAATCAATATCTTTTCAATACTATGATTGTTTAAACAGTTTATATATTTCTCTTTAATAATCCCATAAATGTACTAGTATAGCATTATCTATCATATTTTGCATTTTGAAATCTAAATACTAGTAATTAATAAGATGTGGATATCAGTTAAAGTGAAGAATTTATATTTCGTAAAACACACTCTACTCGATACCTATTTAGATGAAGTTCATCTTAAACTTAAAACAAAAAATAAAAAGTATTCATGGACATTTAAAGAACGCATACAAATAGTGTGCTATTTAATCAATGTAATTAAATTTATGATATGTTTATTTGTTACCAAATATGACATAAGACTGTATTTATATGACATGACCCTATTCTGGCGCGGTATTAGTGTCTATCATAATCTCGTATTACTTATCACAGATGTATCCGGGTTAGTTATATTTATGATACTTCGTTTAAATATAAAGGAACCACACATCAAATGGACAGAATTGTTTGAAATTATTCGTGGTAATATGACGCCAGAATGCATACCCTTATACGCGACGATAGGTATAGATTTAAAAAGATTACAATCATTTTCTCGCATTTTATCACTCATGTGTTGGTTTGATATGGTTTTCCTAGGTATGTTTACATTTATTTAATTCATTTTATTTCAGCATAGATTATGTTTGAAAACATTTCTTTTTCAGATAATTATTTTGAAAACATTATACAACAGTTTATAATTGATATGTTTGTATATTTATTATACTTTAAAACAGTAACCCTGTGGACATTCCTTATGATATGGATTGATATAAGGTATTATACATACAAAACCATATTAATCGCAGCCATACCTCATTTGGCAATAAATGTGGCATTTGTTTCACTGATCATTGATTGGCTTCGTATTGGATATTTATGTTCAATCATAGCATATGTGCTCATACATGGCATTCATAAAATAAACCAGATAATTTATAAAGAATCAAAAATAAAATTAAAAAATTTAAGTACTACAATAAGTCGATTCATAAGCGAGCACAACCTATTTTGTCAAACAATTTACTACTATAACATGATTTTATCCAGAATATATGTGTCGGCCATATTGACTATACTACCATCAAATCTCCTTTGGGTTTACCAGTTCCTCTACGAGGGTATGGAACCCGAAGTGTATATATTTATTGGGTCTGCAGTTATTTTATGGACAATATTTGTATTTGGATTGCAATATATTTTTGCTAGATTATCATTTAAAATCCACAGTCCGTGCAAACCCTTAGCTCGTATTCAATGGCGTCTGAATGGGTGGTCAATACGGTTGTCAACTAAACTCAAAGTAATGACATATTTTGAAAGATTGAGCGGCGCTAAGAAGATTGGTGTAACCGCGGGCTCTACCCATGTGCTCACACTTCCACTGTATTTTATGGTAACACATGATTAACGTTTTTTAACTAAATTATTATGAATATTAATATGTATTTCTATTTAAATAGATTATAATCAAGAACATTCGTTATTTGATGCTAATCCATAAATTTGCGGCCAAATTAAGAATCAATAATTATTAAACCTTCATTATATAGATGTTTATATAATTTTTTGTAATTTTTATGAACAATGTAGAGGTAGTGTATGTAAAATATAAGATATTGATTGTATTTTTCAGAAATATAATACTTGAAAATATTGATTTGAGTTTTCTATTGTTTTTAAAACTTTATAATGGTAGTATTAAATTTTAGATCAATCATTGATTTCTATTGGTTAACTTTTAATGAATAATCATTTTATTAATGAGATTATTCACTATTTCATGAAGGTTATTTAATAGAAATCATTTCGTATTATCAGTACAATTATAATAAATTAACAAGATGTCTATAACAATTAGAGTTAAAAATTCATATTTTGTAAAACACAGTATACTCGATACTTATTTAAATGAAGTTTATAATAAACTTAACATTAATAATAATAATAATAAATATTTATTTTTTGAATATATACAGATTATGTGTTATATATTTAATGTAATCAAATACTTGATTTGCTTATTTATCACTGATTACGACATAAGACTGTATTTATATGATATAACTCTAGGGATTAGTGCCTATAATAATCTCGTATTAACAATCAGCAATATACCTGGTTTATTTATATTTATAATATTTCGTTCAAACATTAGGCAACAAATGTTCAAATGGACGGAACTGTTTAAAATTATTCAGGGTAATATTCACCCAAACAGTATTCCTTTGTTTGCTATGATGAACATCGATTGGAATAGATTTCGTTCATTTGCTACCATTATGTCACTCATAGATTGGAGCTTGCTTACCTTTATGGGTACACCTTTAGTATACAATTGTAATAAATTGATAAAATATTTTTTAATTAAATATTTTTAATAATTTACAGTAACTTTGTTCATTTCTATAACGATATGGATTGATATAAGCTATTATACCTACAAAATCTTATTAATCGCAGCCATACCTCATTTAGCGTTAAATATAGCTATTGTTTCCCTGATTGTTGATTGGCTTCGTATTGGGTATTGTGGTTTCATATTTGCATATATGTTCATAAATGGCATTGATCCAATTAACAGGACTGTTTATCAAGGAACGAAAGAAAAATTTTCTAACTTAACCAAGGCTATATATCAGTTTTTGAGTCAACATAATGAGCTTTGTCAAACAGTATATTTATACAACATGTTTTGGTCGAAGATGTACCTGATAATTTTATTGACAATAATCCCATCAAACCTATTATGGATTTACCAGTTCTTCTATAAGCACTTGGATCTTGAAGTCTATATATTTATAGGATGCACTGTAATTATCTGGACATTGGGTGTGTTTGGTGTACAATATTGTTTCGCTTATCTATCGAAGAAAATTCATAGTCCTTATAAACCGTTAGCTAGGATTCAGTGGCGTATGAATGGCTGGTCAATACGGTTGGCAACAAAACTCAAACTAATGGCATATATTGAAAGACTGGGAAGTGATAAGAAAATTGGTTTAACTGTAGGTCGAACAGATGTGCTCACACTTCCACTTTTATTTGCGGTGGGTTTCAGTTTTTGAATTGTTTTGTGAATTTATTTTGAGTATTAATTCATTTAACATTTCTTTCTGAACAGATAATAATTAAAAATATTCGTTATTTCATGCTAATCCATAAATTTGCCAACAAATTCAAGAATAATGCATAATAAACTAAATATGTTTGTTAACAATGATTTATTAAATTATATTAATGCTATTATATTTGCAAATAATTTATTTTGAATTTTTAAATATGTGAAAATACAGCAAGTAGCATGAAATTCATAAATAAATTGATGTGTTTTTTAAACAAAATATTTAATATAATTGTGGTTTAGTTTAAGATGCAAATGATTTTAGAAAATAGATCGAGAGAGAGGGAGAGAGAGAGAGGGAGGGAGGGAGAGAGAGAATTTGAGTCCTATGCGGCATAAGTTATACCAGTACATTAATATGTGTACATTATTGAAATATATTGAATAAGTCATTTTCTATAAAATCAATAAATCATTAATCAAATACACAATTAATCATATTTTTAAGAACATCAAACGAAAAACTAAATTAATATAAACTTATGTACATTTATTTGAATATCATCATATATTGTATCACAAACATAAATAAAACTACAATGAAAACTACAATCAGCAATTTGTTTATATTTAGAAAATCATTGTTTGATTACTATATTAATGAAGTGAATCAAATATTTAATACTAATAATAGGAAATATTCATTTATTGAAATTATTCAAATTGTGTGTTATTTAATAAATGTAATCAAATTTATAATTTGTTTATTTGTCACTAATTATGACATAAGACTGTATTTATATGACATGACTTTATTTTGGAGGGGGATTAGTGTCTATAATAATCTCGTATTAATGATAGGAAATTTATCCGGGTTAATGCTGTTTATTATATGTCGTTCACATATCAACAAAACAACAATTAAATGGATAGAACTTATTGAAGTATTTAGAGGCAAAATTGATCCTGGTACTAATAATATGTATAATCTGATAAAATTTCGTTTAAATAAACCACGTATGCTATTGACTGTATTGTCAAATATTTGCTGGCTCATTTTTATTTCAATGGGTAAGTAATCATACTAATTTACTAGGAACATAACTTATCTAACAATTAAACATTATTTAAGTTAATTACAAAATATTTTCATAATTATAATTTAGTAATTCTGTGGACATTCCTTACGATATGGATTGACATTAACTACTATTCATACAAATCATTATTAATCGCAATAATACCACATCTTAGCCTAAATCTGGCATTTATTTCATTAATGAATGAATGGTTGCGACTAATCTATTGCCCACCTATTTTCATACACTTAGGAATTATGATGGCTAAATCAATAAACAGCCGGGTCCACGGCATACTAACTATTAAAAAATCACTTTTAGTTCGTAACCTAGACTTATATACAGCAATGAATGTATTCCTTCATGAACACAACGAGTTTTGTCACCTGATATACGACTGCAACCGTATGTGGTCTCAGATCTACCTGTCCGCTGTGCTCGCGATAGTGCCCTGCAATCTCTTATGGATCTACCAGTTTTTCTTTGAGCACATGGAACTCGAGGTCTTTATATTGATCGGCACAGCCATTACAACGTGGACGTCTACCTTATTTGGGGTCCAATTTGGTTTGGCTTATATGAGTCGTGAGATTCACGGCACGTGTAAACTGTTGGCACGTATTCAATGGCATCTGAAGGGATGGCCCATACGGTTGAGGACTAAACTTAAAGTAATGACATATTTCGAGAGATTGAGTAGTAATAAGAAAATTGGTGTCACTTGTGGTCCCTTATTTGTGATTACCTTCCCATTATTTTTCATGGTATGCATTACTTTTTAGTTTTTTTATTTATCTAATAATAATGATTTTTATTTTCAGATTATTATCAAGAATATACGCTATTTTCTGTTAATATATATATTTTCGAATAAATTAAAAATGAATGAGCAATGAAATTCATTTTATCATTAAAATCGTATTCATTAATATATTTTCTACATAATTAAAATCATATCACAATCTTCAATATGAGAATATTTTATTTTTATATAATATTGTTATTATCAATCGTGCATAATTAATAAATTTGAAACAATTTCTTTTATTTACACAATCTATCGGTATAAGTATAATGCAGTATTTTATGATAAATAATATTGTATTTATTTATTGGTAAGTTTTTCATTTTCCATACACTACAACATATACTATAAAATGTATAATTTTTAAAATATATTATTTAGAATTGTTATTATTTATATAAATTTTTAATTATAATTTTCAATATAAACAGTATTTAAATATGAATGATAAAAATATTTTCATGGACCGTTATTTATCTCGAGATAACCAAAATGCATATTATTATAAATGCAGTTCTTTGATAAAATATATAATGATTACACTAATTGTAATTACTGTGGCAAAACAAATTTATTGTTTAAATACTACACGTGAGACCAGGCTTATTTTAGTAGATTACACGGAATTTCTAGGAGGTATACGGCAATACAACTCATATATTGTAATAAATATATTGGTTTTAAACATTTACTTAAGCAATACTTAATTTGTGTGGTCTACACATACTTTTAAACATTAGTGTATTTAGTGCATTGAAACTTATTCTCTATGATGTAATTGACATTAATATTATGATTGCAATAAAATATGTGACATAAGTTTGTGTTCAAATGTGGTAGTTGAAAAATCAATAATTTATATTGAAAAACACGATATAAAGCACGCTATTTACTATAAATGTATTTTTAAAACTACGACTACTGTATTCATAAACCATTGCAAATGTAATTAGGCATTAGAAATGCAATCATAAATAATATTTACCGATCAGCTATTTTCATAAACTGAAAAGTAGTGGAATTATAATTAAAAACTCTAATTACATATAGAATTGAACATACTGAATCTTTGTTATTATTTAGTTTATAAATATTCAATTTTGATGAAATTAATTGGTTTACGAAAATATTTCCTACGATCATCACATTATTAGGGCATAAGTAACATATTTTAACAACTGACTAACTAGATCACTTAGAGTACAATGTCAAAAACATCTAAAATGGATAATATATTAGAGACAAAAGTGTCCCAGATTACAGTACCAGCAATGAATGCCGATAGCCGTTTTATGAATTTCTATGTGAATAGACTACACGATAAATGTAATTTAGATAAAAAGCCATTACTTATAGAATATATAGTTTATGTATTTTATTTACTAACTACCGTCAAATACATTATTTGTTTTGTGAGTAACACAGAGACTAGAAAAATACTATACGACCCGTCATTATTCATGGGAGGTGTTCCCCAATACAACCGATTCATATTAATATTTACGACATTGTTTGGTATGATTTGGTTCAAGAATTTACATTTATATCCATCAAAACGCTTGGTATCAACCATACATTTACTGGATATAATTAGGGGTAAGAAACAGCCTAATTCACTAATGGAAAAACAAAACATCGATATCCGGGACATTGTATTTATGGCTAAGATTTGTCACAACGTTTTCATTAATAGTTATATATTTTTCTGTAAGTATGCTTAATTCATTTTACTTTAACTGTTGTCATTAAACTTATTGTTTAATTATAAAATAGCAATCCTATACACTTATGTGAGTGTAACATCAATAATGAATAACTACAATTATTGGGAATTTATCGTATCATTCATACCAATTGTGATCAATTTTGTAACTTTCTATGGCATACTATCGGACACAATGTTTTTCATATGCATAATACCCATCAAGTATTATGTCATCCAACGAATCATTGGAAGTCTTAATCAAAAGATAACTCATGTATTCAACACTTATAGCGAATTCCCACTCAATAGACTCGATATGTATAGAGATGTTAAGGATTTCATAGTAAATCATAACGATTTGTGTGCAAAACTCGCCGATTATAACCACTTTTGGAGTCATTTAGTATTCATAGCATTTCTATGTCTGATACCCATTAACCTGATATTCACCCATCAGTTCCTGTTTGAGAACAATAGACTGGAGTTCAAGATATTTTCCGGTTTTGTACTCATTGTTTGCCATACATTTATATTTGTGTTTCAATTCATAGCAGCCGTACTCTCATTGAGAATCCATAGGTCGGCCAAACGGCTGTCCCAATTGCAGTGGAAAGCCATGGGTTGGCCATATC
>CAJPVJ010000651.1:4208-21863 GCA_905397405.1 Oppiella nova
TTTATTTAAATGAAATACTGTATTTCGCTTCAGACTACAAAATTCAAATAAATATTTTATATGCTTATACAACAGTAGTACTATGATTGTGTATTAAAGCAAATGGAAAAGCATTTTTGGCAAATGTTTGCATATCTCGAGTTCATAATCGCATAAAGATTTAAATATTTTACATACAAATAGTTAGGAGTAAGGAATAAAATGCAAGTCTGAGAGCAAAATACCATTAATTGGTCGTTAGAGGAGGTCTGAGACATACATTCAGACGTCTTGTGTGTATGTGTGTGATGAAGTCAATGGATGCACTGGTAGTATGTAATGGTAGGGAAAGGGATGTATAATTAAAGGTAGGAAAGTGTTTATGAAAGGTATGGAATTTTTAAACTACAACTTCCATAAACTATAATAAAATTAGATTCACTTCAAACACATACTTTTGCCTAAATGTGTATTACTGTAAAAGTGTTATTAACATTAAAATGTGAAATATTTATAAAAGTCTGGAAAATAGCATTTATGACCCAATTTATAAGCAATAATAATA
Source organism: Oppiella nova (assembly GCA_905397405.1). NCBI lineage: Eukaryota > Metazoa > Arthropoda > Arachnida > Sarcoptiformes > Oppiidae > Oppiella > Oppiella nova. Next base: position 4,753 of record CAJPVJ010000651.1, read on the forward strand.
ATCATCATAATAATATTAACGATTGATTATACATGCTACGAAAAAATCCTAAGAATATCACAGTTTTAAACATAGAATAATACATTATGAATATATTCGTAAAGTGTGTATAAACTATAAAAACAGTTAATGTTTAGAAATAGTGGAAAGCAGTGGTGAACAAGACTAACATTTTTGCATCCCTTGTGTAAACTGTTGGCAGATATTAGATGATTGCACCCAAAGTCTCGCTGTTATTCTATACCTCCGAAAACATATACAGAATATACATTCCGTTCGCTTTTCTTATTATATAAATGTATATAAAAATTGTTTACATATTTCTGCTAAAACCGCAACTTTTCTCAGTCTTGTCTCTCTTGTGCACTCTCTCTCTCTCTCTCTCTCTCTCTCTCTCTCTCTCTCGCTCAGCCTTACTCTTCAACTTTTGCGACTAATAGTCGGTATTTATATGCAAATGGTTTACATTTAATGGAGACACAGAATAGTATATGAAATAAATACATAAACTGTGAGCTCTTCTAGTGGTAAATGGGAAGACAAAAACACATATTAGGAATATCTCATACTATTTAAGGCAACCCTTTATGTAATGAATGGATGAATAAATTTAAACTAAAGACCAAAAATAAAATGAATCTCTGACTCAACATCTCATTCATCAATGGTATATACAGTATAATATATATATATATAAAATTATGGATATATTTAGTGCTATCTCTATGTATTGAAATAAGTGGCATAAAAGTAAAAAGCCTTTTCTAAACAAAAGTTTTGCTTATTTTACAAATTAGTCTCCAAATGATTCGCACGAATGGAATCTCTCTCTAATAATAATTATATTTTGTTTACAAAATGAAAGTGAAATTTATGTGGAAATGAAACTAAAAATATATTTTTATTCGCAAACAAAACAGCGACGAGAATATTGTCTGATAGAGAGACACAGAGAAAGAGAAAGAAAACTTAAAACTATTATTATTTTTCCCAATGATTTCAACAGGAAATCTGTTTTCTGTAATGCATTTCAATTCATATCTATCTTAAAGTTTAAGTTTATTTCTCTCTGATATCAAAATAATTTCTCTTCTCGTCATACACTACGCTAAAGGAAAGGTATGTCTGAGTTATTGAGAGTATAGTCTTATATATTGCAAGAGTATTACATAACTACAACACAGGACAGGCATTAAACCGGGTTTTCTCGCTCGCTGTCTACCGGTGTGTCGTCTCAGTAGTCAACTCGAGAGAGAGAGAGAGAGAGAGAGAGAGAGAGAGAGAGAGAACTCATTCATGAATGTCTTGTGTGTGACTTCTCATCGGAAAATATTGAGATGACATGAGTGAGAGCTATGGCCAGAGCGCCGGCTAATCATCGCAAGAGCTGTTTTAATGATGCTTTTAGTTTTATTTGGCTCCGGGCTATTCTCCACGCTTTCCAATGACTATGACTACGAGTGCTTACAGTCACTCCGATATTAGTTATAAGAATATATATATATCTGAATGATTTAGTTTTTTGTCTATTTTTATGCGAGAGAGAGAGAGAGAGAGAGAGAGAGAGATCCTGAATCTACTCTCTTTCACTTGACAGCCACTACATAGCATCGGACACACCATTGGGCACATTCATCCCATTCCTCTTATATAACTTTAACTTATACACTGATTGCTCGCTTAAGACGTGGTGTATATCTGACATGAAATTACATTTAAAAATCGTATTTCACTTTTAAGGATCTCTTATGCACACCGTATGGCTGTAATAAAGTACTTTTTAGCCAATTTTGGCAAAAGGTATGGTTCCCATTATGCCTGGAGGGGCACCAGTAGTATATAGTTTATAGCGTATTAGAGTAGTGAAACACCACATTAACTCATCTCAACTCAATTCTCACTCCAAAGTGTTCCTCACATTAAAATATATTAGCTTTTAGTGTGTTTTTATTATTTTCTTATGTATGAACACTACTGTCTGTTTCAATACATTCAGCAAAGTAGCGATAATTTGAATCTCAATTTTTTTCAGTGGGCTTTTCACCACAAAAATCAAATGTGAATTTAATTTTAATCGCCAAATGCTTTGCTCAATAGGTTGTGACGAATAGATCGCAAACTAATAACCAATAAATATCAAAAGACTTGGAAAACAATTTTCCTGAAAATCGTCTCATTTTTCTTATAGCTCTCCCACTCGAGCCCATACATCAACGCCTAAACCCATTGAGAGGTTCCTCTCATTAAAAATAAATTTTCTTAAAGTTTTTTCAGACGTTTTTCTTCATTCACTCATTGAATTTAAAAGTCATTTCTTTCGGGAGTCATTCAACACTTTAATTATGGAAACGCCGACAAAAAACAGAGTAATAATTAAAGAGTTTTTTTGGGAGTTTTGAGACTCAGTTTTATTTGACTTTTATATTGAAATATATAAATAAATGAGAAAATTATTTTCTAATTTAAATTCAATTATAAATTGTATATGTGAGCCAATAAACACATATTTATGAACACAAATTGTTTGCATATTTTTTATTAGTTTATTATTATACGTGAAATTCAGTGACAAATTAGCCAAACATTGGCAATGAGTTGAGAGAGAAATGACAGTCTCGTTGAGAGAGAGAGAGAGAGAGAGAGCTCTAAAAACATATTACAGAATTCAAATGAACTGTAAATTTGTGAATTTGTTTCATGTGTTTTCAATATTGGTGTGGACCTAATAATTCAGGCACCGGGATGTATGCATACAGGGAATACAGGTTGACAACCCTTTAACGCGTCAGATGTGCTAATTCTGTATGAATTTTAAGGGCATTTCATGAGAGTTAGTGATCATATAATTTTGCAGTTGTTTTGTTTCTAAACATATAATTCTCTCTTTCCAGTAGTCTCTCTCTCTCTCTCTCTCTCTCTCTCTCTCTCTCTCATAATTAGTATTCAAGTTAACTCTTTTAGTCTCTCTCGAAACAAACTAAATTCACATTTAAAATGCACTCAATCTTTGTATTGAAGACCAGAAAATATGCGCAAAATTGTAATTTAATTGTTTGAACTCATTTTGGACGCAGAATTATACTAATTATCAAATTATATTCAATTATGAAAATATAATTTAATTGATATTTCAGGATTACATATTGTTTTAGTCAAGTCGTGAGTAAAAGGCTTTCAAAAACAATTTCGCAGTACAGTATACTAAATGCTTTTTTTGTTATAATGCATATCAAATACAATATAATTGGACAGTAATTGTGTGGATCTTTTGGGTTTATAATTCAATCAATTAAGGGTTTAGTTCTCACAAACAGTTGTCATATTTGTCATTGCGTCCAATCAATCAATTTTTGAGCATATATTTCACTGAATTGAGAAAAGTCTTAAGACATATGGTCTCCATAGGCAGTGGATTTACTATATTTATATGTATGAGTAAATAGATGGGACAATACCTGTGCCCAGACCTTGTAGTAACAATTGTGTGTTAAGAGTATTAAGCATTCGTTAAATACATGACAAATACTGGTGGGTATACACGGAGAATGGGAAGTCTTATTGAATAAAGTAAACTAAAGTCGACGCCAACCACTCAGACATCAAAACCATAGCACAGATTGAGAAATCCTTTTCTCGTATGAGTAATGCATTCGTGAAAATAAAAACAAATTAAAATTCTTGTCTATAGTTTTGGTCGATTGTGGTCTCAAAACAATAGGCGAATGAAATTTATGGATTGAAACGGAATTTTTCAAGAATTATAGCAATTATTTATTTTTTGTTAGAGAGAGAGAGAGAGAGAGGGAGAGAGAGAGGACATGATTAGCAAAAGAAAATAAAAAGTAAAAATTTATATCTAATATAAATTTATAAATAATATTTTTATTTGAAATACAAAGTAATTGCATTCAATTACTTGTTTGTAGTTATTAATCGCTATTTTATGTTTAAATTTAAGTCTGAGATAAAAGCGACGATAAACTAAATGTTTAACGAATACTTTGCGATAAAACACAGTAAATGAATATTTTTCCCATAATTTTTACTGTAATTTTATGTTTAGTTTATTTCTATGAAAAAATAGACAATTTTTGAAACAGATTTATATAAATCGAGACCAAAAGGCTATGCCTTTTGTGAGCATTAGATAACAAAATACTATTACTGTATAAGAAATAAGAGTTTGAATTCAAATGTTTAGCTTTTTCTTAGGATGTATTAACACAGTATTTGTAACTGAATTAACATACAGACCATATGGAGGGAGACAAGACTTTTTTGAAAGCTCAGGGCAAACCTTATGGATTGTCTGAGCAGACAAATAATTTTATACATCATCCCACAAAAAAGTCTTCATTTATTTAAATTAGGAATAAATTCAAACTGTTTTTCGTATAATAATTGTCGAAAACATTCAACAGAGCATTGAATGAAAAACTTTGATTATTTTATTTTAAACAAAAACTAAGACTACTTATTTGGTTATCTAGTTTATTTATTAAGAATAACATTAAGTATTATATACATGTATTTATATTATCTGTTATAATAAACCATATGTCAAATGTTGCGACTACTCCATGGCTTTCTCATGGAGTGCGGCTAAACTACCCGTGCATTTGTTGTCAATAAAAATGGATGTATTTATTTTATTGTTGTTTAAACATTGTCTGTGACATCAAATTACTAGCGATCGCCGCTATCGTACGACACATGCATTCAGTTAACGATTGTTTAACTTTTCAAAAGTCACCCATAAATTATGAAATGAATTTTAAACTTACTTTTTGTCTGTTTGTCTTCAATCGAGAAAATTAATACCGAAAACACACGATTTTTTCACAAATCTTCAGTTTAAACGTTATTTTAAGAATAATATTCAGTTTTAATCGTCAATATAATTAGTCAACGCTTTTGTTTCATATAATACACACAAACGCACAGAAATTAATTAATTTTCTAATTAAATTTCATATCAAAAATTCATCAGCACAAGAATGTTATTTTATATAGAAAAATAATATTACATTTGATTTTCTGATACATATATTTGTCGGCGAAAAGACACTGCAATTGTTATATTAAATGAGAGATAGGGAAACATGTATTTATATTATCTGTTATAATAAACCATATGTCAAATGTTGCGACTACTCCATGGCTTTCTCATGGAGTGCGGCTAAACTACCCGTGCATTTGTTGTCAATAAAAATGGATGTATTTATTTGATTGTTGTTTAAACATTGTTTGTGACATCAAATTACTAGCGATCGCCGCTATCGTACGACACATGCATTCAGTTAACGATTGTTTAACATTTCAAAAGTCACTCATAAATTATGAAATGAATTTTAAACTTACTTTTTGTCTGTTTGTCTTCAATCGAGAAAATTAATACCGAAAACAGACGATTTTTTTCACAAATCTTCAGTTTAAACGTTATTTTAAGAATAATATTCAGTTTTAATCGTCAATATAATTAGTCAACACTTTTGTTTCATATAATACACACAAACGCACAGAAATTAATTAATTTTCTAATTAAATTTAATATCAAAAATTCATCAGCACAAGAATGTTATTTTATATAGAAAAATAATATTACATTTGATTTTCTGATACATATATTTGTCGGCGAAAAGACACTGCAATTGTTATATTAAATGAGAGATAGGGAGACAAGAATTGAATGAAACAGTCATTTGTCTGAATATACACGAGAATATAGCTGTGAATATAGCAGTCATCTCATGTGAACGATAACAAGAATCACATTCAAAACCCTTTAGGCAAACAGTTATTAACGTTTTCAGCGATACCTCTCTATACGAGTTGTGGAAATGGCTCTTCCAATAGGTGTCAATATTATTAGCATTAAAACGACATTAAAATTAAGACAATTTGTGATGAAAATACAGTGGAGACTGTAATGGATTTGTGACGATAGGGTCTGGCGTTTAGAGTGAGTCTCACACACGAGTGATAAGAGATTTGGTATTTAAAGCCAGAATTCAATAGCAAAAGTAAAAACTCTTTTTTCTTTTTCTACTTTCAAACCATTCAATAAGTAGTAGTCATTGCGTTCACTTCAATGAAGTTTGCAAATCAAAAATGAGTGAAAAAGTTTTTGCAGTAATCGTTTGATTACGTAATGAATGAGAGAGTGTTTGTATGAATGGGAAACACAGTTTCTATGAACTAATTATGATATTTATTAGCGAAACACTTTTCCCTAACACTCTCTATCCCTATCTCTACAGCAAATGTATGTCTCCTCCGAAACCAAACAAATGTTTCGCCAATTATTCCAATGGTTTGCTCCAGACTTTTGGTGAGAGTGTTATGCAGTTTATTACAGTGAGTGTAGAAAATTTGCTCAAATTTTACAGAAATAGCAAATTTGTGTTTACATCATAAATTAAACATACCATTCTCTCTCTCTCTCTCTCTCTCTCTCTCATCCATTCACTCATTTTCTCACTGTCTCTAAGCGATGCCTCCCTTTTACTCCCATTCTCTGCCTTAACTCAAAAACTTTTGTCAAAAGTTAGTGGAAATAAATTTTTTTGTGTGCCTCCAGTTTAGAAAATTATAGTCTAAACAACTTAATTAAAAGCGCCACTAAAATGAATAGCTATTAGTCTCACTGATACACACATACATACCCAATGTATTTATAATATATTGTTTATAAAAAAATTTGTGCACTAAAACTCTTATGTAATTTTTGGTTAATATTCACTCACTTTCTCTCTCTTACAAAAGGCCCATAATAATAATTTTTGTTTATAATAATAATAGTAATATGTCTAACAATTTGCTATTAAAACAAACTGAACAATATTTATATTACAACTTTAATATACCGAAAATTTAACTTATTTGTGGAATTTAGTCTACATTTTTATTTTATTACTTTGTGTGTTAACACAAACCTCTTTGTCTGTGATATTTATACACATTTATGAGTTATTTCTTAATAAAAACTTTTTCTACACTCATTTATTTAATGTGAGAATAACTCGTATATAATATTTTTCTGTATGTTTTAAAAAGCCGCTGGAATTACACACTACTACTCGTATATTAGATATTATTATTATAACATAAATATAATTGCATTAAAGGCATAACAAAAGGACTTAAATATCTGTATGACATATATTTAACAATTACTTGATATTATTATGCTCAGTGTGTATATGTATTTCAAAAATGGGCTACCGGTTTGCTCAGGTAGTATTGCATATACGCTATATTCAGGCATAAACTATCTTATTATCTAACAGATAATATAAGGCTTGAGATCTACTTTAATAATAGTCCAATTCATGAGATATCACTTAATCATTAACTACTAGTGTCTGAATTTACAACAAAAAACATATTTTGTTTAGTGATATCTAAAGTGTATTATTAATGCCGAATCTATTGTGTTATGAAAATTTAGATTGTATTGAATTGAATGAATAATTTTTCAAAATTATTATACACTTGTTATACTACAGTAGTGTATTTTTGCTACTATTCTCAATATTTTATTTTTATAATTCAATACATCTGATGATAACATTAAATAATATCTAAGACTTGTTTGATTGCACGCAATGTTTCAGAAGTATTTCATCTCAAAAAACTTTATCTCGAAATTGATTTATAATTTCCAATAAAATTACGATAAATATAATACACGTATTTTTGTATAAAAATTCAATTTAATAGATTACGACTCAATCAAAGGTCCATTAAAATTGAAATTTGATTTATGATATTGATTTGGTTTTAAATCACGATTTGAACTGATTTTTTGCTATCATTAGATTTAATTAAAACTTAAATAGATATTCACTTTCGTATAAGAGATGAAAAGTTACATTAAGTTTTAAATAACTTTTTGTTGTTGAAAGTACTAGTATATAATCTTTTATTGTTATATTTCTATTATTAAAATTTTATTATGTTATAAAAAATTATAATTTCACGAATTGGTAGCATAAAAATTACTCTTATATGTATAAGTTATAGCCATGTAATATTAATTATTTATTAATAAATGTTATTATGTATTATATTATGTTTATAATGACAGATAGATTTATAAAAAGTACAAATCTGTATAAATTTAATAAATTTTAAATAATTTGAGTTTTAAAGTAGATTTATTCACTCATTTTGATGCGGAAAATGAATGCAAAAATTCATTATATTTTATATATTTATTTTGCACAAAAACCTCAAAATATTTGGTCTAAATTATAGTAAAAGCAAACCTTATGTGCTCTCAATTCTCGTCAATACATTTCACATGAGAAACAGAAAACACATAAAACATTATAACATAACAAAACGAAAAACACAAAATATTTTAAATGCAATTCAAAATTCATTTCACAAGAATCGAGTAATTTATTACATTTGCATTAGTTTTGTGCATATATTACATATATTATTCCCGTTGTAATGAGTTTTAAAACTTAGACAAATTTTATTATTATTTCATTTGAAATTCATTAATTAAACAAAAATAAACTTTTAAATTTAAATATTTCTCTAAATAATGTGTTCAACTCGTTTTTAATACACTGTTTATAATCACTTCATTAATAAACAAATTTAGAGTTTTTTGTTTTAAGTTTTCAAGTAAAATTACTTTAATATATTTAAATGACAGCGTAATTGCATTTTATAACTTATACCCATAATATATAGTTATGTAATAATAGATTAAAAACTAATGCAAATTTATAAATATACAATTAATTTTATATGCAACAAATATTTTATAAGTTTTTTTCAAAACTACTTGTAGTTTAAAATCAATTCTCATGCGATATTTATAAGCAGTTTTAAAAATCTAAAATAAAATCCAATAAAATCACATTTTATGTGCAATTAATTCGCATTTTGTAATAATATTTGATTAAAGCCATAAATAAACTGCGTCAGTTTACTATATATTTTTATTCAAGTGCCATATCATGTGATTAATTAAATTCGTAAATACAGTGTAATTATTATGATATTTAATATAAGACGTGAAGATTCACTGGTGAAACACCCGAAACATTATTATGCGTTTAATTGAAAGTCAAAGCAATCAAATTAAAATTTACAGACACTTATGATATCTACTCATTTAAAACTATAAATTAATTTTCTCCTTAAAATATAAATTTGTGTTGAAATATGTTATTAAATATATCGCAGAGAGAGAGAGAGAGAGAGAGAGAGAGAAGGAGAGAGAGAGAGGAGAGAGAGAGAGAGAGAGAGGATTATATAATATTTGCTATAATGTCTGATAAAAACTAATATAAGGTTAAGATTTTTAATGTACAATAATTATGTAATATTTGCAAATATTTCACTTCAAACTACACATTAAATTAATGCATAAAATTGTTTTTCATTTTCCGAAATTTATAATTTATTTCATCAAATGAGTCGATAAGACATAAAAAGTGCTCAAAACTAAGATGATTTAATAATTTGAAGTCTCTCTTCAGCAACTGATAAGAGAAATTCCCATACAATCAAAGATATGTCTCAAACACATCGGTGTGTATATAAAAACACTTTTTATATGACTTCATAACGAGAGACAGAGAGATATTAAAAGACATTTCTTTCACAGACACCACAATATAATGCGATTAAAACACATGTGAAGCGCAAATAATGTGAAACTAAAGCCAAACTTAAGGTTTTTAAATTTACTTTTGTTTTAGTCTAATAAGTTTTACTATTCTGGGAACCAAAATATATATATATACTCACTTTACTTTAGTGGACAATAGTTATAAGTTATAAGTATTATGTAATAAATGATTTCCTTTTGTAAATATTTATTTATTTTTTACTTTAGTTTTTAAGAATGAAATTTCGCTCTCAATGAGAGTCTCGTAAGAAAATAATGAAATTTTCATTATTATTATGAGAAATAGTGATGTGATAAGAGGTGGTTATGTGGTTATCTCCGGTCTCTCTCTCTCTCTCTCTCTCTCTCTCTCTCTCTCTATTGTAGTGTAAATAATAAGAATTAGTGTTATATAACGATATGTTTAGTAGCGGAGGATTAGGTTTTCATTTGATTTATCGATATGTAGTCGTTGTGTAGAGAATTGTAGCCAAAAAGCCGTTCACTACTATCGCTATCACTCATTAAATCTCCAAATATTTCCATACAATTCAATGGCCACTGAAGAGCATTACGTGTGATGCGAATGAATGAGTCCCGGAGTCCTCCAGTTCCTCATATACACCGCACATCTGTGTCTGTTTGTGTCTATACACCGACTGCCTGTCCGCACAGACATCTCTATGTCTCCGTTGGGAATCAATCGCTTTTTTATTATATATATTTTTAATACCCTAATGAAATAATAGGACTAAAAGTTTTTGAACATTAAATATAAAGTTGAGGCAAATATTTGCACATAAAATATAGATAGACTTTGAAAATATGTGTTTTAAAATATACACTGTGATTTCTACCCGGAATATATTAGTATGATATTCAGAACCATAAATACACATTTGGTTTGAATTTTATTGCATATAATCATAGCTACGGTTTCGCTTTCTCTTGTGTTTTTATATTTATTAAACATTTTTTGTATTAAAAACTTGAAACGATATCAAGTTTCGTTAGAAAACAAAAATCTTTTCACTAGTTTTTTGTCCATTCATTCATAGAAATACAATATATTTCATTGATTTCAGCAGTAATTGTGTTGAAATATTTTGTCGACTACTCTATTACACGACTGACCTGTTTGTTCCCTAACACTCATCAGTAATATAGTAGTACTGAGTCTTAAGGACTGAAAAACATATTTTTCAAAGAATTTTGTGGTCAAAAGGAGTTCACTATTTCTTTGGCACTGAATCTCTCTGTCAGTTCACTACCAGTGGATGTGAAGTGAAAAACAATTCATGCATTAAGTGAAACGATAGCTCAAAACGCATAAGTATTTCGTGATTTCTTTCATTGAGAGAAATAAGTAAATAATATGTACTCTAATGTCAAGTACTTTCATACTCTCTCTCTCTCTCTCTCCTCTCTCCCTCTCTCTCTCTCTCTCGGCTCACTCACTCATTCTCATACTCTCTCTCTCTTACATGGCTTTCAAAACACTCAAAATCATAAGTCGTTTTGTGACAAAAACACATCTCTTCAGTACTTTAAGAAGTGTTTCGCGAAACAAGTCTAACAAATGATGCGAAAAACCTCACAACGAAACAAGAGTTCCGATAAATTTGACGACAAAATCAAAGTTTTCCAAACATTTCTTCGCAAACATTTAATTTTCCATCATTTGATTCAGCGAAACAAGTCTAACAAATGATGCGAAAAACCTCACAACGAAACAAGAGTTCCGATAAATTTGACGACAAAATCAAAGTTTTCCAAACATTTCTTCGCAAACATTTAATTTTCCATCATTTGATTCATGAAAATATAATTTGTCTCTCTTTTAAATAAAACATGAATTTCTTATTCATGTATTTCGTACGTAAAATACTGTGTATAATAACAATAACCATAACATTAATGCACAGAATAATTCAAATACTATAAGACATGAGAATTTTATTCATCTATTCGTTACATTCATTCACAAAATAATTTATATTTACGTTACGAGTGATCGTAAAAATCAGAGGAAAATATTTTTATTGCAATTAATTGCTTTTGTTATAATAATACAATGACAGTGAGTGGGTTTGCAATGGAAAAACAATTTCATCGCAAAAATGAATATATTTTAGTTTTATATGATAATTATTGCAAACATTTTTATTAGAGGGAAAATGTGTGATTTTTCACTGCAATATATTTCATACAAATAATTGTCTAAAGCGAAACAAGTCTAACAAATGATGCGAAAAACCTCACAACGAAACAAGAGTTCCGATAAATTTGACGACAAAATCAAAGTTTTCCAAACATTTCTTCGCAAACATTTAATTTTCCATCATTTGATTCGTGAAAATATAATTTGTCTCTCTTTTTAATAAAACACGAATTTCTTATTCATGTATTTCGTACGTAAAATACTGTGTATAATAACAATAACCATAACATTAATGCACAGAATAATTCAAATACTATAAGACATAAGAATTTTATTCATCTATTCGTTACATTCATTCATAAAATAATTTATATTTACGTTACGAGTGATCGTAAAAATCAGAGGAAAATATTTTTATTGCAATTAATTGCTTTTGTTATAATAATACAATGACAGCGAGTGGGTTTGCAAAGGAAAAACAATTTCATCGCAAAAATGAATATATTTTAGTTTTATATGATAATTATTGCAAACATTTTTATTAGAGGGAAAATGTGTGATTTTTCACTGCAATATATTTCATACAAATAATTGTCTAAAACTCGTTGTCTGAATAGTTTAGTCGTAAAAAATTCGTGTATAAAATGCCATTTGTGTGCCGAAACTCAATTAGAAATTTTTGGCAACTATGGTGTAAAATACAGTATTGAATATATGAAATAAATTCATTATATTTCTAATTGACTTATTTCTGTATGAAATTTAATACTGAATATTCTGTGGTCTATTGTCACGACTGCGGGACATACAGGGGCTGACAGACTAACAGTCGTAGCGCCGACAGTCAAAATATAAGCCCCTCTAAAAAGCGATCATTCAATTGACGAATGAGATTAATGTATAATATATTTGACAAAAAATATTTTTAAACACAAAATAGTTTTACAATAATTTGCTTTTCAAACAGAAGTTTCGCTACTCATAGGAGAGAGAGAGAGAGAGGAGAGAGAGAGAGAGAGACTAGAGATCAATTGGAGTGAAACACCGCATAAGTGAACAGACGTGATAGAGCACAGGGCGATCGCACTGTCCCTATGATCATCCTATTCAGTGATGCTGGATGTGCTACCAAATGCCCCGGTCTGTGGCAATGTGTGAATTCCCATATCAGTATCCATACATCCATACCGTACTGTATATATGAGTCACTCCACACTATCGACTCTTTTAAAGTGTAGTCCCAAAAGCCAACACACTTTGACAGATGTGACGATTATTTGTTTTACACCGATATGTCGTCCCTCTCTCTCCTCCATACACCTCACACTCTCTCCCCCATCCCTATCCACTGAAACACTATTTTTATTGTAGTTTTTGAACACAATTTTCATCTCAATATCAATATATCATTTTGTGGGCAAAACCTTTGTGTCGATGTTTTGAGTATAAAATAATAATGAATTGCATTTTAACTATCACTGGAATTATAGAGTACTCCGAATAGCCCACCCATACGTACACTACTATTCCCCTCCAAAAATATACATTCATTTCCATACATGAGTGGAGTATTGGTTTACCAAAAAATTTTAATACATTTAAATAAAAATATTTGTATGCAAACCTTTTTATAGTCAAGTGTTATGTTATGTCACACTTTATGCAAGTAGTGTATTGTATGCCTGTTTGCAAAGTAATCCAAAAGTTTTTTAATTTTAACATAAAGTTATTTGTATTCAATGTTCAGTTAGTTTTCATATATTTAATTTTCAGTCATTTTGCTGTTTATTTTATTATCCATCAAAAAATATTCACAGCAAATGTGAATAACTTTAGTGTCTTGGCAAAAACAAACGAAATATAATTTTTAATGTATATTTATCACAGTATATATGAGAAAACAATTAAAACAACTCAAATCAATTTCCTAATCAACTCGTCTCTTATAATAAACACAAACACAAAATTAAAGCACTTTTTTCATTTCCCACAAATTATTATTAAAATTAATTAAATATAATACTGCAGTGAATGAAAATGAATGGATGGATAACAAAAAACTATACCATGTATTGTATGTATGAGTTGTATCATGTGTTGTGTGTGGAAAACAAAATAAATTTTCGACTACGAGTGGTGAGAAAAATGTCACTCACGACCAGCACCACTAATAAATACCCGACCCTTTTAGGCGATATCATATACAGAGAGATAGATAACAGGGGAGAGGGGTCTCCATAAGACATGGGTCTCTCATATACCCGTAACCATAGATTAGATGCCATAAGCGAAGTGCAATCTCTACAGTATATGACTTCTCGCAATGTATTCATACGTACGATATATGCATGCATTTCCAGTGTATTGTGTGTAATAATAGCAAAAAGTCTTTTCATATGATTTTCAGTGCGAGACATACGTTAGAAGTGATAATTCGTATCGTTTTATCATAAGTCGGGGCAACACTTTCTCATGACCTCATAATAACAAATAACAATTATTTAATGCAAACCAAACATTCAGGATAAAAGAGCGTTTAATTCCTCCATTCAATAATAGCTTTTAGATATCAAGTCATATATAAACGTCTTGTTATTGTTTAGTAGGCTTTCTCTCCTATTATATTAAATATCAGTATAATGTGTAGCGAATTGTTATACTATTATAAATAAAAAGTAAGAGTGAGTTGTGTTTTCTATTCATAAGTCTTAAGCCCCCGGTGTTGTAAAACAATATTTATTTTATGGCGTATAATAATTTTAAATTATAAGTCTCTCTAAGTAAATACAGAGATGAATATTTAAGACTTAAATTTATCGCTGAATTTATCACTACTTTTGTTGTCAACTCTGTATTATTAAAATCGGATTCCGAGTCATAATTCTTAGCACACGAGCCATATATAGCCGACTATTAAAATATTTCACATTTTAAAGTAATCTAAATATTTATTCACAAAATTCTTGTGTCTTCTCTTCCACTGTCTGTCGACTGAAAACTAAATCAATGAAATTATATCTAAATTTAATGGATAGACAAACAGTGAAACTATTGTGAGTTTTTGAAAGAAATAAATTTCTTAAAATTGAGTAAAAGTTATGCAAAGAAAACAAAAGTTTTTTTAATTTTCATTTATCTTTTGCGGCAAATCTTTTGTTTTGTGAGATATACTAAACAGTATGAGAGGGAGATATACATCCATATAATACACACACAAAACACTTTTTATTGTTTTTGTAACTATTTATCTGCAAATATTATAAGTTTGAGCTCAGGGTTTATCGCCAGTGCCTTCTCATAACATAAGCACACAATACATATACTAAAGGAGTTTGCATTACAGCGCACACAGCGTTTTTTAGCGTACAGTTCCCACGGGTCGGACACTTATCATACGATAACTATGCAAACAAATAACAGGTTAATAATAAGACTAATACTAATAATAAGTGTGTATTTTGTACTATCAGTGAATTAAAGTTTGTGTTAAGGAGTCTCTCATAGCCATCGCCAGTCAATGCAAATACGCTGGTAATGCATATTCCGCACCGGTATGCGAGTGGTGTCTGTGTTTGTATTATGCACTCTCACTCCTTCCCTCCCTACCGTTCCAGAGGCTGTATATGGGAAGGGGTGTGAAAAAGGATTGCCATTTATGATGTAATTGAAATCATGCAGTATTCATATAAACCAGGAGATAGGGACATAGGAGTCTAATATTATTATAATCTAAACAGTAATAAAATGCGAGGAAATTGTTTTTGTGAGAAAATTGAGACAAAGATCACGATTAGACAAGTGATCCATTCATTCAATACCCACTCACAACTCAACATACCGGTGCCGCTGCTCGCTATTAAGCCCTAGACTCTGTCAAAACTCTCATGAATACTAGCAAACGGCTCAATAATACAATAAAAAAACTTCTGTTTTAACTGATTAGGGACTCAATTAGAGATCCCATAAACAAAGGGCACTTCAAATGGGAATATTGTATTATTTCTTAACATAGTTTTATCGCTAACTACTCTATTCTTACAGTGAATAAAGTCTTCACTTGTAATATCTTCTCAATGTATTTGATTCATAAGTATTAATAAATTGATGAATGTATGAGATATTTGTCGTCAAATATACGTTATATTTAAATGTGATTTCATTTGCCAATCAAATGAATAATAAATTTTATATAAATATTTATCTTAAGAACATTGTGAGTCACATATTTAAACAAATATCTTATTTTTAGATATATTGCTAATTTATTTATGATATTATTTGAAAACATTTTGGCGAAACACTAGGCGGAAGGAATGACCCCAACCATGGGAATGGGTGTTCATATTATACGCAATTATAATGAATAATAATTTTTATTATGCTTTTATATAATCTCATATATTCATTGAGAAAATAGATAACTCGCTAATTTAGGTGCAATTTAATTTTTTTCCTTGTTAATCAAAATATCTAAGAAGTTATTTCGCTTAATAGGACTTTGTTTGCCGATTATATTGATGTGAATTAAACTGTTGTCAACTGCCTGTCAAAAAAGCGTCTCATTTCCAGTAGCATTGACTTCGGCACCGATTATATCAATAAAGTTTTATTTCTTTTTTCGGGCTTTGATTTGACATTAAAAATAATTGGTTTAATACTTAAATGTCAATAAAGTGATATTTTTATATCACTTATGTGTTTTATAATTTCGTTTAATTGATAAACATTGACTTATATTGATTTTAAATATTTTATAATTAATTTTATTTTTTCAAAAATTTCCGTATTTTTTTTGTTAAATCAATTAATGATTGCTTGGCAAACAAAAAGTGATTTAATGTTTTTTTTTAATTTTTTTGGACACTTTATAAAGCGTTAAATTTCTTATTAAAATTATAACTAATAATAATAAAAACGTAACAATCATTACATAATATTTCATTAATTTTATTTTAATATACAGTACAGGAAATGATTTATTAAAGCTCTCGACAAAAATTATTATTAATAATCGTAGAAATGAATGAAATCATGAATTAATTATTAAAATGCATTAAATTAGTCGAGAAATAAGAAGAAGAAAATAATTTTTGTGTGTTTTGTATGAATGAAAATAAAACAAAATAAAAATAAGTTGAATCCCTGGCCACAGAGATTCTCAGATCATTCACTCATTTCAATGAATTATTTCTTGATAATTATTAAATGGTGTGAAAAATAAGAGATACATTTCATTCAAATAATCTCTCTCTCTCTCTCTCTCTCTCCCTTCTATACTCTTTCCCCTCAATCATAATTTCAATGTCAAAATACATT
>CAJPVJ010000652.1:0-5000 GCA_905397405.1 Oppiella nova
GTTAGCGTCCATACGCTGACAAACACTGAGCATAACTGTGCGAACTGTACGATCGGGCACAGTATGGGCGGGAATATCCAACGGCCTAACATGAAGCCCGTGTATGTGAATGGGATAGAAAAAGTGGCCATGGTGATGTCGGACACGGACAGGTTTATGAGAAATTTCCATATTTCCGATGACATGCGCTCCGATTTTAATAACACGATAATTGTTACGATATTAAAGGACAGGGATATCAGAGCCGTCGTTGAGTACAACACTATTAGCATGACTTGGAAGGGCCAGAAGGGTAGGGCCTCCAGCGGCGGTACTGTCACTGAATAGTTGTAGTTTTTCAATGATATATTGTTGGACATATACCACACCGGATCCATTTTTGTGGTGATAATTTGTGCGACCAAGTTAATTTATAACACTTATGTTTGGCAACAAATTTATTAAGAGTAGCTAGCAATTTATATTAATAAACGTTTTTGTGATAAACTTTTAGTAATTTGTTGCACATTATTTACACATAATATGTTAATGTTTTGTAGTTTTTTAATAAATGCTTTTTATTATGCAAATTTGTACCTGGAAATATTATATGAATTATTCAATAGCTTGGCGTAAAATTTTTAATATTTTTTCATTAAAGTATTTCGTGAATTACAGTAAATTTATATTAATATTCACATTTATAGGAAGTGTTAAATAATTATTTAATAGTAATGTGCAACTAATTTGCTATAAATAATAATAAATTACCATGTACTTGCCATAGCAATATTAGACACGTTTACACAATAGATTTTTTATACATTTATATAAAACACATGTTAACTGAAAATAATACACTTTTATTATAACGCAATTTGATGAGCAAAACGGCAAAACATTTTAGACATTAATTTGATGTCAAATTTTTTAAACACTTAAAAGTTTCTCAATTTATTGTCCGTCACTTTCGCACACAATCTTCACAATACAATAAGACATAGAAAACTTGCATTTCGTATATAATTCCTCTTTATTTATATGCCTCCCCACCAACAGTATCGACACTTTTTCCTGGGCTACAGTTTCCTCTAAATGAGGCAAAATTCTGGTACACTATACATGTAATCAGATTTCTTGTCATACGTTACGACAGAATAAAACACTGAATGAATGAATGGTTAGCTTTGAAGTACTTTTTTCGCTCCTATTTCTCCGATTCTTGTGTATATTCTTGCGATACAATACCAGTGCTGTATCGCTATATACAGTGTGAATGTGTTTGTGTGTGTGAGAGAGAGGACTGGTAGGTATATACTGACGGCACAGGCATTCACACGAGAACTGTGCTCAACATTTTGCTAACTGAGCGCTCAGTCATTCAGTCAGTGCTTCTCCACTCATATTTCTCGACACAAACGCCGCACTCGTATTACTAGTATTGAGTTGTGTTGTGTGTGTATGCGGTCGCCGGCGCTCATCGATTCCGTAGGCGCCTAATGGTATGGTATGATAATCAACAGCACTGGTAGTCAGCACTGGTAGGGCGACTGTGGTAATCAAGGAATCGCAGGAAAAAGTGAATAAGTTTTGATTAAAATACAATTCTCGCAGACAATCGCTATAATGAGACACCGGATAGCGAGTGCAACCACTATATGGTTATTACAGGTTAAGAATATTCTGTAGAATATTCTGAGATTCTTAAACTTTGTTATTCAAATGAATAAATTAATAGATTTTGTTACATACAGTAGACACCGAGGCTAATAAACAAACTTAATTATTTTGTTATAATTAGTTTATAATGACATCAAAATGATTTAGAAATGTATTTTATGTAACATTACAATCTATTCATTAAAAGGTTATAAAAAGAGCTATTATTAAATCATAATATTATATGAAACATTTAATATACTGTATACCAAGGTGTGTAATAAATATTTCATAACATAATGTAATACAAATTGTCTTAAATGAAAAACAAAATTCACATAAAATACAAAAAAAATACTTTTTTCATTTAAATACCAAATGTGAAAACATTTTGTGTCTCATAATTAAATATAGATTAAAGTCTGTCAACGTTAATGTCAAGGTATAATGTTATTAACACTTTAAAACACAGTTGTCCTAATGTAAATATAAAATTAATTTGAATTTTTTTAACAGCCTTAAATAACTTTTAAATTGTGATCGATAATTACAAAATTTCATTTCCTTAAATTTACGATATTTTTTGTAGGGTGTAAATCACATTGAAATCTCTTTGTATGGCCTCCAGGGTAAATTAGATTTGTATTTTTCACATCAGCATGTGATTGCCAAATATAGCAACCTAGGGCACTGATTGTGCTTGACATTTAACACACACAAACTTTAGTAAATAAACATGTCTAGTATTTTTATGTTAAATATTTATATTTTCAATAATGTTATACTGTACATCAATTATATTAATAGATATGATTTATATATAATAAACAGAAAATTTTGAGCATATTTTTTAAATATATTAGTTGCTAACTATAATGTAATTGTGTTTTTATTATTACGGTAAGAATATATTTATTATAAGAAAAAAGTATTTATAAATAAAAATATTTTTAGTTAATAATTAAAGTCTACTTAAATATTTTAATATGACAACTATTAAACTACTTTAATATAGCTAATTGTTGTCCATAATACTATAATGACCAATACAAAAGTTATTACCAAATAGCTTACTAGTAATAACATTAATATTTAGTCACGTTTATTGAATGACTAGTAAATCAATGTATAACAAATATATCTCAAATATTTCGGCTTATATTATCTATGTATAAATAATTAAATCACAAATCCGTGCATTATTAATATGGTAGTATCATATGATAACTAGAATAGTCCATTATCTAAAAATAGTTTTCCATCTTATTATTTTACAATACTACTTATAATTAGTCATTAATTTGAAATATAAACGATCTTTGTAGTATTGATATTATTAAGTTTAATATATTATACTTATATTATATTACAACCATATTAATATTATAGCTAATATTATAGCTAATTACATTAATGAACTTAATATCCACTGAACAGTATAATTTGAAGTGAATTATAATAAACATTAATAATAAACAAACAGTATTTTTCCTAAAATTAATTAAATACTACTTTAAGTAGAATTGAACCAACAACAATTATATTTAATTAATTTGGTCAAGACTAACATGTGGACCCAGGGGTTACTTAATAAATGACTTTAATTATAAAATACTAATATAATTGAAAATTTTACCTTCATTCTAGTAAAATATTTCTATTTATATGTCTATAAGTTTTTGTATTAATTTCAATTATAACGTATGATTCAATTATACGGTATGAATGATACTGTAAATTAGTCAATATGTTTGTCACAATTTATAAATTGAAGCTTTTATATTATATTTCTTAATGACATTACATTTTTCTGTGCAATAATAGTGTTACACATCATTAGTAAACAACAGTATAATACATATGTTTTATTAGATAAAAAATATTTGCTATTAAATTGAATTTTGACTTTTTTAAGACCTAAACCTTAAGCCATGTTTCCATTATATCTTATTCAATGAGATTTATTGTACAGCGTTGGGCACATTGAGGACTTTTTAAAAACTTTTATTACAAGAAGTTCTTCAATAGATAAAATTGCTAATAAATTGTAAAATAACCACAGAAGTATAACAGTTATTGTTTTCTAAAATCATATGGAGGGCAGATAATTTTTCTAAATCCAAAACTATATGGGATATTGAAATTCTGGTTTGGGAATCGTATAGAACTCAAAAAATTAATTAGGGATGCATTTTGAAAATTTTTAATATCTCAATAAATAACACTTCTATGAAACTGCAAGATTTTCAAAATACACTTGTTTTAAATTTAAAATGAAAATAACAAATTGAAATTAAAGTTATTTTCAGATGCCATCAACTATTGCAATAAACTCATAAGTTAAGAATTAAAATTTCCTTGTTTCTCAATTTTATTTTTATTTTACTGATACAAGATTATTTTGTTATTGCAGTATAATAAAACCGTCAATTCTTGAGGTCTACTACATATGAAAACAATAAATGCCATTTTGGTACTTTCCAATTTATTTGTAATTTTTATCTACTGTATTGTAGTTTTTTTGTAATAAAAGTTTTAAAAATCCTCAACGTAGCCAACGCTGTAGTATTTTTGTCTAAATATTATGACATGTATTAAAATTGTTTACTACAGTATCCAACATTTCCTATAATTGTGGGTATTATCAATATATCAAAAACAGACTTATATATTAAAATGATCAGTCACATAAAAAATCAGGCGCATTTCTATTGTTTATTCAATTTACATATTGTTTTCTATTTGTCATAATACTTATACAAACTAACGATTGATTTGATTTTGAATGTGAAATAGATGTCAAAAACAAATAAAAATAGAAAACCCATACTCCATAAATACAAAATAGTAAAACATTTGTTCAATAAAAAAAATATTTTGTACTTATATTCACTAGAAGTCTATAATAAACATTAAAATTCTTGCGAAAAAAAGATTAATCATTAATATCATCACAATTGATGTAAAAACCAAATATATTTGCCTTATTTTATATCAATATTTCAAGAAATGTTCGGTACTTTCAAAAAACCTAAGAAAAACAATTGATTCAAAAAGTAAAATAAATATACGAAAACAAAATAAGTTATGTTTGTATGAATACAATAAGTTGTTTAAAATAACAAAATAAATTGTCAAAAGTGTTTCATGACAAGAATATTCTGTGTGTATATGCGATATATTTTATGTAACAGGAATCCCATTTATAATATATGAATATGTGCTGAACTCCAGTACTGTACTTAAGTTTTGGGCACAATATTTCAAGCAATGGTTTTAGACGTATAACTATTATTGTGATTTATCTCACAAATGATTGATTAGTTTGAATTATGTGTGCATTTGTAATGCCATTCATTTAA
>CAJPVJ010000652.1:10000-21861 GCA_905397405.1 Oppiella nova
TACATTGAATATAATGAACAATATTGTGGACACAATTTATGTTTAGATTTTTAATACATATTTGAATTGCAAATCAGTTAGTAATCCACTTTTCATATGGTGATGACACGTATCTAATTATTATTATAAAACTATGTAATGATTTACTGTATTTAATATTTTTATTATTAATATAACAAATTAAATTTGGTGCATATGTCCTAAAATCGTTACACCTATTAATACTTTATTAAACGTTGCTATTATACCACAATAATTTATCATATTAATTAAATATATTATATATTATAACGTACTTAATCGAGTACAGTATTAACCATAATACAGTAATACTAAACTATATCGTGTTACTACAAGTATTTATGTTATTATATTGGACAACATAAGTGTAATATAATATCATATATCGTGATAAAAATGTAATATGTATTAGAAATTCAATAATTTAATTATTTTATTAGAAACTCTAAATGAAAAATTATATGTAAAGACTTTTTAATAAATAATTAAATCATTTTATTTTATTATTAATGGTACTGGATAACATGTAAATATAAAAAGATATTTGATTTTGTTTTATAAATAAGTTGATATTAAATATGACCTTGTTTAAATTGAATAACACTGTTTATGTAAATGTAATAAGTTATACAGTGCATTAGCTCTTAAAAAACTATTTAATAAAATATACATAAATAGCAAAAATATATATTCTCGCAGACATTGATTGAATGGGAAAACTAATTATAATAATTGAATAGGAAAATTTTTATTAATGATTTGGTATTTAAATGTCATCCAATGATTACTTATTACTACATGTGCTCTACAAATGCAAAGATTTATAAAAACTTAAGAGTTTTCCACGAATTTAATGAATCAAATATAAGTCATAATTCACTTTAAGTTTTTAGTATAGAATATGTGTTGTCAATGGCACAGAATATTCTGTATAATATTCCTAATTAATGGTCCACTTTATGCCTGAATTGGATTCTTGACATATTATGTTACTTTGCATTTATTATAAGATATTAAGTTATAAGTTTATAATTTAAGTTTATGTTATATAAATTGCATTTTTATATAAATCGATAATATTTATTATTAATTGAAAATTAGTACAATTTTACTGTATGCTAATGACTAATATAAATATTAAGTAATTTATATAAAGTAGTAAACTAATAAATTTATTGAGATTAATATTATGATTTAGTTAAATATATGATATTTAGGTTGAAATAATATTTATTAAATTTGTTTGATACGGTTTGTGAGCACAGGTTATGTATTTCAAGTTATGTTTTCATAAGTATGGTATCGTAGGCCTAATAAGTGGTGTAATTAAACGAATCACTGCTTATACATAACAAAATAATATTTGAGAGCTTTTATTTTTTAAAAATCATATAAAAATGTTTTAAAATAAAAATTTTCATTTTTCATCTCAATTGTAGTGAAATTCATTAACTTTTTCATATTGAGTACATTATAATTACCATGTCATTCTTGATCATCAAAATTATTATTTATTTGTAACATATAATTTTGTAAGAGAAATACTCTACATAATTGTCCTTGATATTGTTAATATTTTAGATATAATCACCACTTTTCAACATTACTAATTATCAATTTATTTTTCAATTTCTATATTACTATATAGAATCTTTAAAATTCAAAAACAATTTTTTATTGTAAAAATAATTTGTATGTAGATGTATACTACTATTAAATTTAATATTATTATGAGCTATGATTTAATATATATTAACAAAAGTAATTCATGTTATTGTTCAAGGTTTTCAATACTACACATTTCATGTAAATTATTGTCCTTTTATTAAATAGAAAGCCACCCACCTACATTTATAATTATAGTCTACTAATTATTGTCACACAAAGATGCTAAAACTTTTTCTAAAAACAAAACTTTCATAAAAGGCTTCCCTTTATATAGAAACTTCATTATAATATAATTTTATACATATTATGTTAAGAGTCTGTGATTGAGAATCCGTTTCCTAATCTCAAAACTTATAAATATTTTATAGGATTTCCTATTCTTTCTATATTATAGTTGAATCTCTTTCTCTTTCTCTCTCTCTCTCTCTCTCTCTCTCTTTCTTTCTTTCTCTCACACACACATTATGCTATGTTTAAGCATTTAATATAATTAATTAAAAAATTAATGAGTATGTATGTGTGTGTGTGTGAGTGAGAGAAAGAAAGGGAGAGAGAGAGAGAGAGAGAGAGAGATTTATTATTAAAAGTCAGTATTTATTGTTATAAAATAGTTTATAAAATAAAATCACAGCAAAACTAAATATAAACTATTATAAAATGTTTTTAAAAATTAAATTAATTCACATTATATTTTGTAACTAAATTTACATTTTGTATTTGTGAAATAATTAGCATAAACAAAAATAATTATGAGATAATTTTAAATATTATTTATTATTCTCTCATATAATATAATATTTTTAGTAAAATATAATGAAATGTTTACAACAAACAAAAACATGTTTTGCCTATATTTATACATTCAGTTGTCAATAATGACAGTCACAGTAGAAATGTATTGTTTTCTGTCAATGAGTTTGTGATAAATTGCTTTTTAATTAGACTTAATTTAAATAATTAGTAAATTAATTCAATGGTGAAAGGGAAAGGGAGGTATGGTAATCAGAGATTAATGAGTCAACAAGGTTTGGGTAATTTGCCAATTAAGGGGTCGACGGAGACATTTCATTGATTAGTAACAAAATTGTGTATTTCATAATAGGTATAGAAAATAGTTATTTTTAAAAATATATTAGTAAATCAATTATACTGTACATACTGTTTATTATAATAAACATGTGTATATTTAATTTATTATGTATTGCATGTTGTTTAATATAAAATATAAAACATATACATGATTATTAATAGTAAATTATTACATTATAAAAACCTAATGAAATATTTCACCTTATATTTAACAATTTAACAGTTATTTTTTAAATGTAACTTTTAATAGTATTAAATAAAAATTATTGATTATTATATATTTTTATTGATTAAAGGATGGGTTACAGGCCTGTCATTCAACTCATATAATGATAAATATTTTTATTGAAATAATTATTACGGAAAATATCATGTTTTCAGTCCTAAAAAACTCTTTAATTATGTATTAATTTTGTTTTTATGCTTTAATTATACAAACAATTCAATACCACTCGTGCGTACAATAAGTACACTAACTTTGGGTATGAGCTATAAATACAAATATTATATAATATGAAAGTATATAATATGTGTTAATTAAGCAAAAAACACACATAAAAACAATAATAGCAATTAAATGTAATGCCATTATTAGGTATGAAGTATGAAAATAAATATATATATTTTCTGTTCAATGATTATATACCTATTTAAGACATAAAGATTTAGTATTTTTGTTTGCTATAATAAACATTTATATAATACTGTATATTTGCATATAAAATATGACATACAATGGAAAGGCGTTCAAAGGAAATGTTAAATGATTTCTATGTTTTTAAGAAATTATTTATTATTGCCTCAAAAATATGTATTATTTTAGTCTGAATTTTCCAAACCAGTGATAGACTAATGGTTTTTATATGTAGTCTATTTCTCATACCATACTATATGCAGATATGTATTTGCAATATTTTTGATAATTATATTTGCGTTGAATTTTTATATTAAACCTAATATTTGTTTTGTTTCAATTATAAAAATATTTTAATCTTTTTCATGATATATAAAAAATAATTTTATTATTTTTTTGTGAGTTTTAGCTAAAAGTTATTTCATGTAAATAAAGGTTTAATACTTTTGTATTATTTTAGTGACAATACGAGTGATACTCAGAATATGAGGTTATTGTCGATGAGATATATTTTATATTTATTTATATATTTTCTATACTTTGATACAATCAACGGCTCAGGTATGTTGCATAAGTGAATCAGTAAATTGTTTAAATGTCCTAGCTAATTTGTACAAATTGTATTACAAATACTAATAACTTTGCATCTCATTTCCAAACCGGATTATAATCAAGATGATGATGATGATGACATGGGTGAGTTAAGGAGCCTAGGTAAATTTATATACCCGGTACCCGTTGTTCCTCTGCACTCTAATCAACAATTAACAAAATCCGACTCATCCGGCAACTCATATAACCAGGCACAAAATCATGCACAGTACAAGTGAGTTTTTAAAAATATTTTTTTGATTCAATAATTTTTATGTTTAATATAATTTAGTACTGGAAACAACTATCAAAATGAAAATCATAATAATGGTGATGATAGTGGTGGTGGTGGTGGTGGTGGTGGTGGTCACCATGTTGCCCCCGTTATTGTAAATAATCATCATAAACATAAAGGATCAATGTAATATACATAATTGTGACTTATGTTTATACAATTAATTATGAATATCTGTATATCTATTTTCTATGACCACTATGTGATAGCGTAATAACTGGTGAACACCATAAGTCCGGTGCGCCTATAATTATAAACCACGGCAGACATGCCACACATCGCAGCGATATGTATGTCATAAATATTTTAATGACTAAAATTGTAACCCCATGATACAAATTGTGATTTACCATATAAAATATTGTATTTTGTGACCATAAGTATAATCCACGACAATGTCTGCGGTTCACCCACAAGGATAAAAGAGACTAAACACGGATTGTTTGGTTTATTTCATAAAAGTCATATGTATGTATGAATTACTACTCAAATCATAGCTAGATAATTTAGTTTTGTTACTAAGTTATAAGTTTGTTAACTTTAAAATTTTAGAAATAAATTGTAAAAAATTAATTATTTGTATATAATTAGCATAATAATCGGAAAGGATTGCAAACACGAAAATAAATATGCCACAAACCTACTACCCGTCCACATCCCTCAGTACACACCACCGAAAATAGAGGCGCCGGTAGACTACCAGCCAATTCAGTCTAAATATAAAAACATTTACGCAAATAATGACAAAAGGCTTGAGTGGAAGGGTAGTTCAGTGGCCGGCGATCTACCATCCCATGAGCTACCGGCTCATAATTGGGGGGACATGGATCACGATAACTCTGACCTATACAGTACACATCTGGATAATGACATCCCATCCCCGGCTAAATATATGAGAACCACATCCGATGCACACAACAGTCTGTCCCACAATTTTAACGCCGATATAGACATCTCGCTTACTAACCAAAAACATCCCGATACGTTATGGGCATAAAATTATATTAAAATATTTTTTGTACAAAATATATTATGTATACGTAAGTAACCTGTATCGAGAAATATTATGTATTTTCTATATAAAATCATTTGTGTGTAAAGACTTTTGTTTACAATAAAATTAAAGTTTTTGTTAAATATGATATACTGTACTGTAAATTTGTGAGCACCGGTAGAGTATGTGGAAATATTAAATAAACAGTAAGCTAATGTATTTTTAAATATATTTAAAAACATATGATTATATGCTTTAAAGAGCTTTAAATATTTATGATTTACATATTTTCATTTAAAGGTTTGACACTACTATACTTTGTATGTATTAATATAACTCATTTCATATTAATTACATACAAATTGTTTTTAAATATACAGTATATGAATTACGAGTCTAATTGGATTTCCTGAACACATACCTAATATTTATCAAATAAAAATTTATTCATTTTTAGTATAATATTATTTTTAAAATTGTTTTTTAAATATGTACATATAAATAAAGCACTTTAGTGTTAAATATATTGGCAGTATTAGATGTATGGTATATACATGCGGTATGCATAAAACAATCAACAATTTGTTATTAATTTGACATAAAATAATATCTAATATGAAATTTTTATAAAAACTTTATTTTTTAGATAAGACTTTCTATTATTAAGTTTAAATTATTAACAGTAAGTATAATGTAATTCATTGTTAATGGAGTCAGTGGTTATCAAATCTACTTTTATCTACAAATTTTAAATACAAACTGGTTTAATTACAATTAAACAATAATTAAGTGACAAAATATTTTATATAATACGGAAACAAATTGAGAAAAAATTCATTACTAATGTCATTAAAAAAATTATTATTTGTACTTTATTAATATTTCATAAATCCTATTTAGAAAGTAGTATATAAAAAGTGACAAAATATTTTATATAATACGGAAACAAATTGAGAAAAAATTCATTACTAATGTCATTAAAAAAATTATTATTTGTACTTTATTAATATTTCATAAATCCTATTTAGAAAGTAGTATATAAAGTTATATGACAATACATACATTACTAACAGATTTTCCTTAAATTCACATAAATTAAATGTTTAGATTGCAATCTACTATATTAAACCATAGATAATAAATGTATACATATTATATGTATCTCTATTGTATTAATATTAATATTAATATTATTGTATTCACAAAAAATGAAATTATTTCCTGAGATAACCAAAAATAATTTTTTTATATAATACTCCTTATATAAAATATATCACAATAAAAATGTTGAAAATATCCTGATTTTGTGCAAATAGACAATTTGTATTTCGTGAGTGAAAGTCGTATAAAATATTTACTTTAATAGAAAGAATTGTATAAAACTCTTGACTTAAGTGTAATAACAAAACAAAAAGATTTTTTTTATCAAAAAAGAAAAAAGCAATGAAACTAAAAGTAATATTGTTATCAATTTTATACTTGTTATCCATTTATGTCACAAACATCAAGTGTACTGGTAAGTATGATAAAAACATATATTTCTTTAAACACTTTAAACCCCGTTAATGACATACTGTACCTTGTTGAGTGCCACTATTATTATTTCTTAAGTGATCATCCATTTATTATTATTAAATCATTGATACCATGTTACATTATTATAAAGTCTTATACCATTTAAACCCCTTTTTGTTTTGTGTGTTATTTTGCAGATAAAAAGGGATCCATTCGTATGGTTATTAAAAACGGTGGTCATCGACACCGGGGTGACGATGTGTAAGTTAATAGTATTTTTGTGTCTATTTTTCAAATATATTTTATATTT
This sequence comes from Oppiella nova, assembly GCA_905397405.1. Taxonomy (NCBI): domain Eukaryota; kingdom Metazoa; phylum Arthropoda; class Arachnida; order Sarcoptiformes; family Oppiidae; genus Oppiella; species Oppiella nova. Next base: position 17,118 of record CAJPVJ010000652.1, read on the forward strand.
TCAAAGTTTGACTTATACAGTTGTTTCTAGTATAAATCTTTTCCTATAATATGAAATCAATTTTCTGATATAAAGTATATTTTTACTTATTTTTGTTGAATATATCCATACATATCATGCATTGTATTCCCAATGCTATCGAGTATTATTCAAATTCCGTATACAATGCCCAAAATATACAGAAAATATGCTAATTTAATCTTTTATATTGCTTTTCAAATATATCAATACAGATACATAATCGGTGGAAAGGGATGCAAACAGCCCACGGTTGTCAAAAAGGGTGACCACAAGCCACTACATAAGGGAAAGACGTATGATTTATGCAAAATCAGTACTAAAACCTCATTTGAAATTATAATTATAGATCTTTTATTATATTTGATTTGATTTATCGCTATTTATAAACGCCATGCACTCAACTACTGTTGCATATACTATACATATAAGTCTTATAAACTAAACATTTTACCTTGTTTATATGCTAAACAATTTTCATTTTAAAAAATCTCAAAATATAATTAATTAAAAGTGTAATAATTTTTATCCCAATGTTTAGAGTTATTGTATTACAAGAGGACTGCACCCACGGGTCGGACCACTCAAAGGAAAGGGTGATAAACATGGATACCCAGGGCATTGAGGGGCATGGCGAGCACGGGGATCTTTTTGGTCACCATGATCACCATAAGCATAAACATGAAGAATATAAAGATTACCTTGTTAATGAACCTGATAAAAAGCACCATGATCACGATGTCGTACACTTACCTATCCCCATACCTGTTATAAAACATATTTATATGCCTGGCTATAATGATGGTGGTTATAATAACCCTTATTATTACGGTGGTATATTTGCAAACAATGATACCATGATCACGATGTCGTACACTTACCTATCCCCATACCTGTTATAAAACATATTTATATGCCTGGCTATAATGATGGTGGTTATAATAACCCTTATTATTACGGTGGTATTAAACGTTTGTTACTAGTAGTGGTAATAGTTGTAGTAGTACTATTAAAATATGCGCTACTAGTGGATGGTCACGGAGTAATATCTGTACTCAGAGTATACGAGCCACTTGTAAATTTTGTGGAGGGGCCTCATATACTTTCCTATCTCCTTATGGATCATAAAAAATAAATGATATTTTTGGAAATTATTATTATAATGTAAAAACTGTATATTAAATAATAAATATTTTTAATTAATGAATTTAAATTTTATTATAATTTTCTTGGTTCAAAAGATAATACTTCATGTAAATAACAATAATTTATAAATGTTTATTTCTTTTATTATTAGTACCAAATGTATTTATACTTATTGTATTTATTCATAATTTTATACAAATAAATAAAAATAAGTGTGCTGTTTGCAAGTTATATATTTCATAACAAAAATTGGTAATACCAATTGAGATAAATATATCACACATAATTTAATTATTTAAACTTTTTATTATTCAGAATATTTTCAGTGCAATTTTCTTAAAACACATTTTTTTCTTAGAGATTAAAAACCTGTAAATAAGAATTTAAAAATAGAAAAAATTTAATTAACATGTTATTCACTTTATGAAAAACAATAGATTATAAATATAAAAACTATTCCCGGAATTCATTTCTCATAAGAATTTTACGTTTAATGAAAACAAATGATTATTGGACACGATATGTAGTTCGGAAATTTTGGTGCAATTATGTCCATACTATAATTACATTGGTAAATTCACATTGTCATAATTCATATTAAATTCTCATTATGTTGATTTCTTGGAGCCTTGAAATCATTGAGTTATAAAAAATCATCGACATTTATTTTGTTTTATAAATAACCTGTATGATTGTACAGTACTACCAGCATTCTCTATTGTTAATTTGAATATTTTCAATGTTTTTGTTTATTATTAAATTATTTGTGTGTGTTTGATTTCATGTAAACTTTTCAGATTCATTTTTTGTGTGTATTATATTTATTTTTTATAAACTTTTTTGTAAAATGTTTAAAAATTTGTGTTTTATTTATTTTTCAATTTTAATCGGAATTTGTTCAGCAGGTAAAATAATATCTATACAGAAAAATAAGAATTATTTTAAAAATAATTTACAAAATATAACTCAATATACTTAGGATATAAACGGTACAGGTTTAACGATGTAAATAAGCGTTATGAATATGACAATGACATTTTAATGGTAAGTTATATTCTAAATAATAAAACTGTAACTTTTCTCTCAAATATTTATAATTAGTATATTATTAATGATTGACTATAGTATTTTACAGTTACTACAAATATTTTGTATTCCCAACATTTTATTATAAGTTACTACTTAAGATAGTGGTAAATCGAGTCTTAAAACTGTAACATTTATTAAAAGTTTCTTAATTAGTATACTAAACATAAATCAATTTAAATGATTGGTTTAATGACATCCACGGTTAAAATTTTTATTTTCTACTACCTGTCCCACTATTTTCTAGCAAAGAGTGCCCAACTATTCCATACATAAAATATTCCCCAATCGGGTCAGTAGTCGCCAGATGTCCGGCGAGCCGGTGTCGGACAAGGATCTAATGGCGGTGTTTGAGGCCGCCCGGTGGGCCCCCTCCCACTACAACGTACAGGAGTGGCGGTTCGTATACGCCAAACGGGACACTCCGTACTGGCAGCCCTTCGTGGACCTACTGGTGCCCAAAAACCAGGAGAACTGCGCCAACGCGTCGGTACTCATAGTCGTCGTGAGCGACAAATACATGGTTTACAAAAGCCGTAAGACTTTCATAGAGTCCCATAGTCTGGATGCCGGCGCCGCGTGGATGGCACTGGCGCTTGAGGCCAGCGCCAGGGGGTTGTCTGTCCTACCCATGAAAGGCTTTGATCATCAAAAAGTTGGCGAAACCATAGGTCTGGACACTAATGAGTATAGTGTGGACCTAATGGTAGCTTTAGGCAAACCGTTGCCTAAGACTAGCAAAAGGTTATTAAACTTGACATACAGTCAAAGGATACCGATTGAGAAGTTTATATCGGAGGGTCGGATGATTGAGAAAATTAAGCCAGTACCTTTTAAAAAGATTACGGGATTACTTAATTAATTATAGTATAATTAGTTATTGAATAAGTTTTATAATTATTTATATAATTCTAGTAAATAAATGTATTTTTGTTTATTTATATAAGCATTGTTATAAAGTTCAGCAAGGACACATGATTATGAATCACTTAATTTATGACATTATCGACACATTTAATGAAAAATATTTATTTAGAAAAATTGTTAACATAAAAAACATAGACCTTGATGTATTCACTGTTAGCATAAAAAATAAAATATTATTTTTGCACTTATAATAATTTTGAATTTTGGTGTACTATTATTTTTAACATAGTTTATATTTTATTGGCTATCCGGAGTCAATGATCAAACCTAATTAGAAAACCTAATTATGCAAGCACCTATTTTTAAAAACTATATAAATTATAGAAAATTGTAATTATTTGCTGTAATTACAAAATTTATATTTTAAATATAATTTATAACATTTTATTTATTGTATAACTTATAATAATGCGTTATTTAATATTAACAGTGTCATATTTCTCAATATTAATTATGGGATGTGTATGCCGTAAGTTGAATTGAAAATTATTTTTAATAAATAAAAGTTTTAAAAATTGTAAAATGGATTAAATATTTTGAATATTAGCACCAATGCCGAGCAAATTACAATTGCCTGGAGTGGGTGCCAGTCCCGACATACGTGGCCGGGGTATTAACTACGGCTGTTCAAGCAACTTTTGTTGGGCCCGGTGCACGGGACTGGGACTCGGATTTTTCCAAAATGAATGGTGTTATACAACTCAGGGATATTCACTAGACTTTCAATATGTTGGGTGCAATGATGATGAGCAGTGCAAACCTGATTGGAGTTGTGCCGGCTTATGTACCATGTGAATTTACTTTCATTTATTTATGTAATTGTCAAATTAGACACTTGCCACAATGAATTATTTATAATTAAGATTATTTATTTAATTTTGTTTTATTAATTTTTAATTCATTAATAAAAATAATTAATCAACAATTTTAAAGTAATCAATTTTTATTTGTTAATACTTTAATAATAAATGTTTATTACCTTATATTACTGTATAGACCATTGAGTTTCAAAAGTGAGTAGCATGAGCAATTAGTAATGTTATAAATATTAGAAAATGAAACTATTTGTAACCCTTGAAACACACTGGTATAGACTCTACATTAATAATTTAATGTGTTGTATATTTATTAAATAAAAATAATTATTCAACAATTTTTAAACTATGATTTTTATAATTTTTAATACTAATTTTGTTTAATAATAAATTATGAGTACCATATTATTAATGTAAAATATTTTGTACTTTTATTTAAATAAATATAAATAATGAGATTACATTAAAAGTAAAATTATTTATTACAATATACATTGAGACATTTATGGCATGACCGAGCACATTCCGGCGCAATTCCAAGTGCCATGACAATCCGAGTCAGATTCACAGGGTATATATTGAAAATCAAGTGAACTGCCCCTGGTCGTGTAACACCATTCAGACTGTATGAGGTTCAGACCGAGAAATGCACACCTGGCCCAACACCACCCATTCACGTGACACCCGTAGTGGTCACCACGACCTACCAGACTCATCTGGGCCCTCCATCCCGGTGCTAACAATGGATTTTA
>CAJPVJ010000653.1:0-21813 GCA_905397405.1 Oppiella nova
TTCTAATTATTTATGTGATTCTCATTTATATCGTGTGTCTTATGATTACATCTATGGTTCATATGGTCCTAACTTGGAGTGAGTCCTACCACCAAATAATAGCCCAAAATATGATTAAATTAATAATAATTATAATTATTGTCTGTATTGATAGGAACGGAGGAAATACAACATATCATTGGTCTCTATAATGAATATTACAAAACAGAGTTCAGTAAATCCCCTGCAAATAAAAACAATGAGAAATTGGCGGCGCCTCCCATTAGTAGGCGAACCAAAACAGTCAAACGGAAATGAGTTAAACAAATAAAGACAACAAATGCTAATTCTTCTAATATTTAAATTACAAAATATTGCTCATTTATATAAATTATCTCTTAAATTTTTAAATAAATTTCATTTGTAATAAAATATATATTTGTGACAAGTTTGCAAGAATTTATATCAAGAATATCAATCTACTTAACCTTTAGATGATATTAATATAAATGTGTATAAAATATATAATACAATTATTTGGTCATTCAAACATGCATGCATGTCATATGCTAGTAAATAAATGCATATTTCATTAGATTCTTGTTATATCTATACTTATAATATAATATACTGTATATAATGAGGTATTTCTGCATTCAAATGTTAGCCAAATTCTTATCCAATGACTCAATAAAATGTAATAAATGCATTGGTAAGTCATAAACAAATCTAATTTATTTTAGGCATAATTTGCGGTAAAAGTGCAATACTTTTGTATATGGTTTACCGTATTCTTAAAATAATGAAAATAATTTGCTCACAAAATCGCTTGAAATGAATGAAACTATAAATGAATATCAAATTTCTCTCATAATAGATAAATGAATAGTAGAAGTAATATAATAAGACATATTTTGTGTGCCATTCAATTGCCAATCATAATAGTCGTAAAGCCGGTGTTTATTACAAATCGATAAAAATTTTAAATGTCATTAAATCATAAAAGAATTACTATTTCTTATAGTAATAATAAAAGCCATACAAATATATCACAAGAAGTGGTAATTACTGTCTATTTTGTTTGACTAATAGAAATAATTCCCATTAATTCATTGAAATACTACACTTACTTATTAAACTTATAGCAATTTGTTATAGTAGACTCTTGTAATGAATTTTGTTTAAGAGATTCAAATGACATTTATGTAAAGCTGTTTTAATTAGATTTTGATTCAATTATCAATTATAAGGACATATGACTTCTTATAGTACTTTGCATTCAAATTCATGAATAATTTGAGTGAATAAAGAAAATCTTATTATAAATGCCAAAACACATCAATGAATACATTATAAGTGATATTTAAAAGTATTTTCAATTAGTCTCGCTTGAATTGCAATGCAATATATGAGACATACATTTGCAATATTCCTAACGCCTCTGAAAATTTTTAACATTCACTACAAAATTTATAATTCATTCGTGAAGTACAGAATCTCTCTCTCTCTCTCTCTCTCTCTCTCTCTCTCGCTTTCATTATTTAAGCAATTTTTGTGTTCAATCGGAGAGAATAAACTCGATTACAATACAATTGTGCAAAAATTTGAAATGCATTGCAATTTTCAGGTTATTTTTGTCGAAACTATAATAAAACTAAATAAGTGAAAGATTTTCGCTAAATTTTATTTGTTTTTTGTTTCAATTGCGAACAAAATTTATTACTTTTATTTCTTATTGTTTTATCGGAATCGATTTTAAATCAGAGAGAGAGAGAGAGAGACTGAACATTGAGTTCAGATTTTTTATTTGGTGTTAAAGTTTTTGTTAAATTCTAACAATGATAAATAGTATTGACATTTAGCCATGTATTTGTAAAGGTTTATTAAAATTACAGTGTTATATAAAAATCCACTATAAACTGATATGTTTTTCAATTTTAAATTGCAATTTATATATTTATTTTTAATTGATGACTTCAGTCCATCATTAAATAAATCATTATTTTTGATCATTAGTTAATGATTAGACACAGAGAATTGAGTCCTAACTACAACTTTCTATTTATTGATAAAAATCCTATTTCTAATGATATTGTTTTAAAACTTTGATAAATATTTTTCAATTCGATTAGAGAATAGAAAGAAGTAAGATCATTTATCAAACTTTTGAGATCTCCAATGATTATAATGTTTGCAGCGATGATCTTTTGATAAATGGTTAGTAATGTCAAGCATTTATAGCCAATCAATCATTTGCTAATAAATATTTTCATCGGACACATTCCTCGTGATAAATCAGTCTCTTATTCTGGGAATAAACAGAATATTCTGTATGTTCTGTAAGACTTAAAAAACAAAACTCTACTCAATTTCGGTGTCAATAACATAACACATATTTCTTGTGCACATTCTTTCATCCAATTTCTATACAAACATTTTTATTTATTATTTTATTTTCCACTAAAAGAATAATCATTTTATAGCAAATTCTTTGACGGCCAATAATGACAGCAAATATTGAATGTGTAGACAATTTTGGCATTCATTTCAATTAAGTCGAGTGGAAAAGTGTTAGCAAAACGATTAGCAAATAGCACGGCATCCAAAAGGCGACCGATTTTTGTGTTGAAATCTAATCTTTAAATTGATTGAAGAGTTGACTCAATGAACTGCGAGTCTCTCTACTATTTCTTGTGTACGACTATCGTATAGATATCTTAAACAGATATACAATGGAAAAGTTGGTCAACTTTTTGCCCATTTATTAGTGTAAGTGAAAGGGACTGAAAGGCAATGGAATCGAAAAGGGAAGCAAAGAAAAAGGAAACCATTGAATGCTGTAATCAATGAAAAGAATGGCCAAAACGAGTCGTTATAAAGAGTTTTTCAGTCATAGAAAGAAAAGCTAAAACTCTAAGGAAAATGCAATCAAAAGCATAAGAAGCCAATGATTTAGTGAAATAGACTGCACTGAAGGGATGCGGCACTAAAAGGCATTTCCAAATGAGAGAGAGAGAGAGAGAGAGAGAGAAAGAGAGAGCAACTTTATTGGCAGAGGAGCTATAGATTACTTAATGAGCCTAAAAAGTGATATCATATGAGAGAGGTGTAGGAGTTTGTGAAAGCGGTGGCGTTCACTGATTCAGTGATTTATCACAAACACAGGCACCGAATGAATGGAAAGTCTAGCCGACGAAAAAACACACAACAAAATAAAACAAAACAAAAAAATGGGTGAACAACAGCTGCTCTCGACTCCAAAATATTGATCCGAAAATATTTATTAGAGCGGAGAGAGAGAGAGAGAGAGAGAGAAGAATAGAGATTTCTACTGTACTTATAATATATGATATCTTATATGAAATGTGAACGAAATTATTCCCTCTTTTCTCTCTTTTTCTTTCGAGTCTTTGGCGAAAAAACTTTTTTATTTCTCGTATATAATGAGAATAATGTGACGAAAATATTCTATGGTTTTTGTTGCTCTCATAATACCATTTGAATGCAATAATACTGCAGAATATTCTGTGGCGTTAAGCAAAACGAGATTAAATTAGATAACAAATTCTTTTGACACATCAATAGACACTCTCAAGACATTCAAATTAGATTCCGATTCATGTATTCGTTTGCTATATTGAATGGAAAGACCCTCTCATTAGTCTTGGATTCAATGGATTTATTTTTCGCTTAAAACTGCTTATATTTTTCGCGAGAAAATATTTTCTCTTTATATTAGTATTCCTTTTATTCGTAAATAGAAATAAATTTTATTCCCATATAATAACAACACAATTCCCATTATATTCGCGATTCTCTCACTACATTTCATTCACTGTATACTGTATTTTGTTTTTGATTTTTATTATTATCTCTTTTTTATGCTAAACTACTAATCAACACATCACTGACTAACTGGCAATAAATCACTTTTTTGTATTTCAATTGAAAATTAATTCAGTTAACCATAAATGCTGATACACTGAATCGCCTGCACCATTATAACGACCTCAACAATAATTGATTCATTGCATTTTTAAAACTCAAAAATTATAAAATAGAAAGGATTATAATGAAGTATTTGTTTTTAAAACAGTAGCTTAAAATATGCTGAAAGACTAATATTTGTTTTAAATTAACAATTTTTATAAATAGATTCTTATAAATTAATTCTTTGTGTTCGCCATAAAATGTTTGCCAAACTTTAAGACAGATTTACTTAAAATAAAAATATATATCCATCTCATTTATTATAAAAATCATACGGCGAACATTTTTGCACAAAAACTAAATAAACAAACCTTTTTTGGCGAGTAATTCACGATTGAAATCGTATAAAATATGCAACATTTGATTAATGGCTTATTTTTATGTATAAAATTCGTACGGAATATATAAAAAGAAATTTAGTAAAATATTTTTCAATCTTTCATGTGTTGCGAACACTATTCAAAGCAAACTTTTCCGCACTTTTTCTATTATATGATACATACACTGTATCTAAGGCTAAGGGATACATACAAAATATATTATACAACTCATACACGATATGATGCGATGCAACATATTTTAAATTAAGTCTACCGTCAAAACAGAATATTCTGTATAAAACTTATATATAAGAAAAATTCTTTAAATCTCTGAACACTTATTATAAATTGAAAAAAATTCTATTCATTCTTAGATATAGAATATTACAGAATATTCTCACAGAATATTATAATTTATAATAACATAGCCATGCAATTGAGGGTTAGAAAGAATGTCACATAAAAATATATTAATACTTTAACGCATATGTTATTCAATTTATTCGCATTTATAGATAAGTTGTATTATAAATGAAATTTTTTTGTCAACGAGAGAAACTCATAACAAGTCATTTAAATTGACGTTAAATAACGAGGCGTTAAAGGCGTTGCATAGCCATGAGTGACAAAAAATGGGTTTAATTTCCGAAATACATATTTTCTCTATTTTTCATCCATTCGTTGATAAAAAAGAAAGACTTAAACCCCAAAAAATACTGCCATAACTTGTGATGCTATTAATCATAACATAGCAAAAAGGCAAGATTTGATCCCAAAGTTTTGACACAAATTTCTACCCCCACTTTTGCTGTGAAAACAGTTAAGTACTGCCAGAGAGAAAGTGGTTTTGATATCCAGTTATGGAAAGGCGTTGACGACAAGAATTTCACTTTTAAAAATTTGTATTTCATATTTAAGCAACAATTTTTGCCGTATTCTCTAAACACTCTCACTAATCAAATATTTGTGGAAATTCTTGTTGTCAACTCTGGTGTGGACTACTCGTGAAAATGTGAATTACGGCTAAAATATTTGCCATCAATATATTTATTATTATGATATGAGAGAAAAGTTGGCTATAATTCCTCCCGTATTTTGTTCTCAAAACCTTATCTTTATATACAGTATATATTTATTTTCATTTCTAAAGCCTCTCTCAATCCTTTGCTGTAGAAAAGTATTTTTTATTATTATTTTTCTTTTATAACAAATGAAATTCTATATAAACTACGGTAACATTATAACGTCAGTGAAGTAGTACAGTATATAGTGAATATAAATAAAAATGTTATCAATAAATGGATTTCAAGACATTGAAGAATAAAGTTCTTCATCTTTAAGAATAAGGACATAAATCTATTGAAGTGAACCGTTCGGCCCAAAAATACTAGTAACAGAGCTGCTGATGGAGAGAGAGAGAGAGAGAGAGAGAGAGAGACAGAGAGAGAGAGAGAGATGGCATTTCTGTGCGCAGGAACCCATGTCTCACTCAAAACTACTAAACTAACTAAAAGACATCACTAGTAGTTCCACACAATTATTGATCGTATGTTTTATATACCATGAGATGAGTTGAGAGGCAATGACTACAAACCATACGACTGAGTGAGAGGAGAGAGTGTTGTGTGTACTCTAACTGTACGTCTTGTATGTCTACCACTGATGCCGACGTATAATTCAATACTAGCGCCAGAACTGGAGAGTCCGACAAATCTGTTATATAAGGAGAATATTCTGTCAGACAATTCACTTGTGCTGAAAGTTCTTGAAATTCTTATATATATACACAGCTCTGTCTGTCTATAAAGCAGTTATCATTAGTTGCAAACTTAATCATTAGTTTCAAGAGTTTTATCGTCTTTATTGTGTTAACAAAGATTTACATTCAAGTGCTGCGATGTGTTTGAAACTATTTTTAAAACAAATTCTCGATTCATGAATATATATTCACCAACAAAACACTGTAACTGTGTGTTGGATTTAATCAGTTTTCAGTTCATTATAATAATGGGCATTTCGGATGTAAAACTCTAATAGTAAGTGTCCATAAAAGTTGAGCGCATAATACGCGAAACACACATTTGTCTATCATTGTATTCAATTCAAACAAATTTATTGAAAATAATAATAATCGTAAAAATAATAAAATTCTCACAAATCGTATGTAACAGTGTGTTTGGGATAGAGAATCAATTTTACTGTAACTATAATTCTCGCAGAAAAGTAAGTACAATATTATATATATTTTTTTCATTTTTCTTATAAAGTTAATGGTTTTGCAGAAAAAACACGAGAGTATGAAAGGATAGGAAAACTTTTTTCTATCATCTCTTTTATGTCGATTCAGTCGAAAGAGTCATTCAAATAATTTGTTTTTTTCGACTCAATTCCTATTCCCAGTATTTCTTTCTTACATCCATTGCCTTCCAGTGACTCTGCGATAAAACATTCAAACTTTCTTTTCATACATCTTATCATAACTTATAATAAATTTCTTTTACCCTACATTTCCGTCTACTTTTTTTTTACGTGAATTTGTATTTAATTTAAATACAATTTTCATGCATAACCTCTCAGAGCAATGGCATCACATGTATAATCAATTCATTTATTATTCAATTCTGTCTTTTGTAATAGAAGTAGTAATCCTTCAAAATCTAATAAATAATTAAATCTCAAACTAAATAAAGTCTTATTTGCCAATCGATATAACATTTACCTTACAATATAGTAGTGCCTTATTCAGTGTACAACCGGTAATACTTGTGCATATAAAATGTGCTGTATGAAGATTTTATTCCCAGCTAAATTAATATTAATATATTAAGCACGATGGAGATTCAGTTAAATTACAATAAGAGCTATAAATATTTAAAGTCACATGCAAAAAGACTATTCATAAAATAAATATACATTTGAACTTAAAAGTGAATGGCATATTATAATCAAAAAGTAATTCACTTAACGTATGCTTAAATAAAATACAAACTTATACTGTATTATTCTCTAACCTTTGATAATAATTCAAATAAACAAACAAAAATATAAAAATCAAACAAAAAGAAAAGAGTATTTATATAAAATGAGTTTTTATGTTATTTTTCAAAATTTGTATAAGTTTATATCTATTTTGGTCCCCAAACATAGTATATACATATTTATATTAAAATTACATTTGCAAAACGCCGCACAGAATATTCTGTACAGTAATACAAATTGAATGAATCGTTTACTAGAGAGCCTTAAACGCATAGGCAATGCAAACAGCAAACTTCACTTCTGAAACTTGTCGTCAAGTCATGTGTATTACAGTTGGTAATTAATGGTCTGAAAATTTGGTTTATTTATTGTTTTCACAAACTTAACTATATTAAATATTTATTGTGTCAGTAATCAGGTATAATTAGCAAAAAATATTATAAAAACAAAACCCACAAACATATTACAAATAGCGAGCGGCGCCTGTATCTCATAAATGGTTGAGTCGATTGTCAGTGCAATGCAAACACACATTGCATTTGAAAGTTTGCACTTCGTCTCTGAATGATAAAAGGGAAGTGTATATTACAATGTACAAAAACCGGGAAATACCTAAGTTATCACATACAGCATTACCAGTCTGTCAATAATAACACTTATGTATAACTCACTATTTTGACATTTAAATTCATTTTAAATCAAGATGTGTTTGATTCATATATAACTTTCGACGAGGAGTCCGAATATATAACTTGTATTGTCCTGTGACTTCGGATTCGACCGCAGTGACCACTTTTATCGGGTCAACTTTCATTATAAATATGCACATGTGAATATAGTTAAGTTACCTCTTAAAATGTGATTTATGCTACCATATATACTTTTGTAACAATTGAATTTAATATAACGGCTTTTGCGGTTAAATCACATATTTTATACTTTTAATTGTTATAAATTCAACAATTTTGAGTTTTTCTAAATATTATCTACATTATCGTATTCTGTGTTAAATTATCTACCAAATTGATAGAATACATGCCAAGATTTATAAATTATAATGTTAATTTTTCCGTTAAATATAGTCACATTGCAAAATCATAATTTTTAATTACAGACACAACGGGTATTATGATTAGATATAAAAGGAGATTCAGTGAGAATCTGAAAAATATAATTTATATTGTCCTGAGACTTCTGGTCCGAAGGCAGTGACCAATTGTAACGGGAAAACTTAACATTATAAATCATGACATGTGTTGTATCAATTTGGAAGTGAAATTAACGCAGAATACGATGATGTAGATAAAATTTAGAAAAACTCAAATTTAAACTTAAATATTGTTAATTTTCATATTTTATACACTAAATTGGCGTTTTCGGCAATATAATTTAAGTTAACAATGTTTTCATATATACCATCGTATTTAGTGTAAAATTCTCCATTGAATTGATATAATTGAAGTGAAGACTTTGAACAGCAGTTCAGTACACATAATGTCAACCATTAATTACCAGACTTTTAAACCAAATAAATAACAAAAGTGTTTGAATTGATATAATTTATAAATAACACAGTCATTAGTTGTATAATTAGCAAAAATATTATAAAAACAAAACTCACAAACATATTACAAATAGCGAGCGGCGCCTGTATCTCATAAATGGTTGAGTCGATTGTCAGTGCAATGCAAACACACATTGCATTTGAAAGCCATTGCAAAGCATTGTATGAGTGACTCGTTTGCTATGTTTTGGCAAATGTTTTGTTTATATTTTTATTTTTAATTATATTTTATACTATTTTTTACACATTTATTCACATGTGATGATCATCACCACCGAAGACTATGTGACCACACGGTGTCTAAACAACATGTCTTAACACACCTACTAATGCAACAACAACTGTGTCTTATCCACGAAACTCACGCCAAGGATCTACTACTTGTCGACAATGAGCACACCATCGACTCGACCATTGAGTCACTGATTGACTGATCGCTAGTCATCGGGAAGTGATGTCTTGGTGTGTGGCCGCAGACACCACTCGCAAGCCGTGTCTTTGGACACTAAGACCACTCCTATTATGCATACTATCATCGCTGGTGTGGCGCCCATTGGCTGAACACATGGCGGACTCGGTGTCGCCCGAAGACAACCTCGTAATCAACGTGAAGAACGGCGGCGAAGAGGTGTACCAGCAGGTGATCACCGCCAACACCACCGACGATGTCATAACAGTGGACTTCCTAGAGTCGGACGGCTCTCTCATCACACAATTCATTGATTTCAAAGCGGTATTCAATTCATTACATCTTCGCCGCCACTCTTACTATCGATATTAGTATTGATTTTCTTCGCGATGTGTATGTCTTTTGCGGCAATCAATCGATTTTCGCTCATATTTTCATTTTGGGTGACAATCAATGCGATCACCAATTGATTGATTGGACACAAGAGGCACTCATATATCTAATAATCATTGCATACCTCATACCTCTGTATTCCTCTGTATTCATCAGTTTTTTCTCGTAGTTTGCCTTTAATTCAGGGCTTATTTGTAACGAGTTTTTAATTTATCTGTCGATTAATGTCTCGCAATATGTTATGTCCTAAAGGAGGTGCAGATCTTCCGGATATACCGTTTAGGGGAACTGGATCTCAACGAAAGCCAATACAAAGTATACTGTTTTGTCACACATTTGCTCCGAAATGAATTCATATCCAGCGATGCCATGTCTAAACTGAGACAGGTTTGACATATTTTAATTATTTTGTCAATTTTTAGTTCATATTAAATATCGCTTACAAAAAGTTTATCACTGTTTCACTTAATTTATGAAACAATTTACACAAATTTCTACTCAATCTTATCGATAGCTTGCGTTTTGGTTTATAATTTTAAATGACTTTTTTCTGGCCATAAATCAAGCATTTGTTTGGCTTAATGTCCCTTCGCCTGGAAAATGCCATTTACTGAGTGTTTGTGTATTTCTTGTCTCCCTTTCCATACATTATCTGTTATTTTGTGTCATTTTTCTCAATTCGATATAATATTTCTATTTGCGGCGATCTTTCAATCAATATCTTTAGTCATATATTTTTATCCACTCTTTTATTATTTCATTTCTTTATTTCGCTTTTTATGTGTATTTTTTTGGTTTACTTAGCGTTAAACTCATTTTGCCGTCTATTCTCTCTCTCTCTCTCTCTCTCTCTCTCTCTCTCTCTTTCTCGCATATGATGTTTGATTGCAATGTCGTATCCATTTGTAGCATTTGTGTAGTTCTCGATATGTCTGTCATATTTATTGTAACAATTGTCTGTCAAATGAAGCATTTGATTAGGAATTGTGTCTCCGAAAAGGGGACCCAATAATTGACTGATTGTTAAGTGAGATATTGATAAACAATTGTAAGAATGCATTGTTTGGCGCAAAAAAGTTGTCACTTTTGTCCTGTTATTCACTGCCGGTATTCACTCCATTGAATAGCGAAATCCCGGAGCCATTCGTCAGCCCGAAGAAGATAAAGGAAAGGAATTCTTCGAAATGGATCTCAATATAGTTCTCGACAAGTCTTCCATAATATCACAACATTTGCCAAAAGTGTGTTCAGACGCCACGAACCAAACCTTCACTCGAGAAATCGATTTGCGATTTTGGGCCAACACTGGAGGTATGGTATAGAAGTTATAATCACATATCTATATGTCTTATAAATAGGCAGTCGATTCCTATAGCCCTTTCACTTACCATTTATAGCCGAAAAGAGAGTCAAACCTAATAATAAAGTACATAATTATTAATATAAATATTATTTTAGTCGAAACATAACATATTGTTTTGTGCTGTCGTTTACACTAAACTAGAGGCTAAACCCTAACTCTATATAGCCTTTCGATGAACTCAATAACCATTCTTATGGTTTATATCTCGACGACTGCCGTTAATAACGCTATAAATACAAACATATTACTCACTGATAGTGTGTATGCGATACAGTATAACATTATTACAATATATTTTTCTCTCTCTATCTCTCCTATGAATTGATTTGCATTTTGTCACACGTCTGGTGCAGCCGTGAATCGCGACATAATAGCCCTCACGTCGTCTGTGCACAAGAATCCCACCGCAAAGCCCGTCCAGAGTTGTATAGTCAGCGACACGGAATGGGAGCCCTGTCTCTGTCACATCCAGATGTGCATCGCGTGGTACCCGTGCGCTCTCAAGTACTGCAAGACCAAAGACCCCAACTCATCCAAACTGCAGACCTACCGGTGCGGCATTAAAACGTGTCGAAAGTGTCGAGACTTTCAATTCTACTCGCAATTCAGGCAAAACTGTTTATGGGATTAGCGCTTAAAAATATATATATAAATACTTTAATGTCTTGTTTCCGATAAATATATGTTTTGTGTGTTCCTCTGAATTGAAAGGAGTTTTTCGTTTAATGTATTTTTATTTATTGATTTATGGAAACAAATGTGTTGTGAAAGCAAATCAAACGTATTGTTCGCTAATAGTATTGGATATGAATTATTACGATATTATTTTTGTCGACTACTCGTCGTGTCATAAGTGCTGCCAAATTATATGACATATAACTCGCGACTAAATGCGAGTTAAAAGACATGAAAATATATTTATAAATATGATGACTACAAAAGCCGAGTGCGAACTCCAGAAGCACTTGCAGTCCATAAGCTGTTCTTCCAAAACAAAACAAATGCATATAATTTGCAAGAATTTTCTAATTAATACGATATCTAACACTAAATACTTTAAAAACACGGAATATTTTAATCGCAGGATTTGCTCCGTTAATGAAAATGTTATGAAATATTTTTAATTATAATTTTTTGAGGGAAACGAAAGTATAAATTATTAAATATTTCCGAAAATATGACATAACATTCATTGAGTAAATCATTTTAAAAATTCTAATTATTATATAAATTACACCATAATTTACATAAACTTAACGGTGCTTTTGCTTATGTAGTATCCATTAGTAGCGCACACAGTATTAATAATGTCCCGCATATATTTTGATATTAATAGCGATTTTAATGTTTAAATTATTTTTCGTGTTTTTCATATTATTTATTCTCTGTGTTTAATGATTATTAATATTTGCGAAAGTATTTTCATTCTTGGGCTTACATACAATGGAAAGCCTATAACGTAATGATCGCATATATCGCACTATTATGGTATATGTTATGTGGTTTTGTCGACTATAAGTAAAACTCCAATTTTTTCCATTATATACTTTTTGGACCAATTTTTTTGATTACATTTAGAGTTCCTTAGAGTCCAATAGCTGTATTGTGTGGCTATTATTGAGTTTATTCTCATTTGTAAAAATACTTTAAAAACACGGAATATTTTAATCGCAGGATTTGCTCCGTTAATGAAAATGTTATGAAATATTTTTAATTATAATTTTTTGAGGGAAACGAAAGTATAAATTATTAAATATTTCCGAAAAATATGACATAACATTCATTGAGTAAATCATTTAAAAAATTCTAATTATTATATAAATTACACCATAATTTACATAA
Organism: Oppiella nova; assembly: GCA_905397405.1. NCBI lineage: Eukaryota > Metazoa > Arthropoda > Arachnida > Sarcoptiformes > Oppiidae > Oppiella > Oppiella nova. The sequence continues at coordinate 12,840 of CAJPVJ010000653.1, forward strand.
ACTTAACGGTGCTTTTGCTTATGTAGTATCCATTAGTAGCGCGCACACAGTATTAATAATGTCCCGCATATATTTTCATATTAATAGCGATTTTAATGTTTAAATTATTTTTCATGTTTTTCATATTATTTATTCTCTGTGTTTAATGATTATTAATATTTGCGAAAGTATTTTAATTCTTGGGCTCACATACAATGGAAAGCCTATAACGTAATGATCGCACTATTATGGTATATGTTATGTGGTTTTGTCTACTATAAGTAAAACTCCAATTTTTTCCATTATATACTTTTTGGACCAATTTTTTTGATTACATTTAGAGTTCCTTAGAGTCCAATAGCTGTATTGTGTGGCTATTATTGAGTTTATTCTCATTTGTAATTAGTTTTTATATATATTATATATTTTTTGTTTCCTTTACATATGAATAAATTATTTCTACTTTTTATAGAATAATATATGAATTATATATAAGTCTGTAATTAACGCCAAAAATAGAGTTGCATTTGTTTCCAAGTCTCTCTCTCTCTCTCTCTCTCTCTCTCTCTTTCCTGTCACTCTTACCTCTCCTTTTCTATTCTCTCTCATCAATTGTGACAAAAACATTAAAAATGCATTTAATTTGTGAATAATATATGCATTGAAATCAATATTTTATTTTCTATGTATAAAAGCATATACATTCATACGGATTCTTGTGTAACAATTTTTATTTGTAATAAAATTATATATATTTTTATAGTGTTTATTGAAAAACAAGTGCAGTATACAAAATAAAAAGAGAAATAAAAGGATTTTAAAACACATACTGATTGAGTAAAACTTATTTCGACTCAATTTGGCTCTAAATTGAAATAAATTTCTTTATTGAAGAGCCAAAGTTTCACTACTTTTTTGTATTTATCAATGTTTCCATTCGGTGGGGGCTTATAGTTGGCGATGAAATCCCAGAGCGATGGCACCGACACACGCTCTGATCACCAGTAGGTCTTCAGTAGTTTTTTGTGTTGTTTTTCGCTGCGAATATAGATTTTGTATTATGTTTTCTCTCACATGTCTTTTATCGCACAATGAAAACAAGGGAAAAGTTTTAACATTTAATATATAAAACTGTTTTGATATGAGAATTGAATTTAAAGTACGCGAAAAAAATTGTGTGAAAAGAATTTCATTTAATTTGAGCACAACTTTGAGAGAAATCATAGCAAAATATATGATATACTGTATATATTTTCACTCTAACTGTGCAATATCATATTTTCTTATATACAATATTATTATTGCCAATAAGTTTTTCGCATCAAAAATATGTTTCGCTTTCAATCTCTCTTATAGTCTGAACAAAAAGCAATCATATATTTCACAGAACTTTAATATTAAAGTCACTTTTAGCTCAGCTTTTGCTTTCAATCATTGCTTTTTGATGTGATTTATTGGAAAATATAGTGTTTTCGCTCAGCTATTGAAATACTTGTATTATACCGACAGTCAGATAGAGAGACAGGACTTCAATATCAACGTTAAATGTTTAACTTTTGCGACACAACTATACACTTATTCCACTTATTTAGATATCAAAGTCGAGTAGATTTTATTTTTAAAGTTTAAAAGTGAATGAAAAAAATGTCAAAAACTCGAGTTCTTAGCAAAAAACAATTACTACTGAATATGATTACATTTTAATACCAATTAAATAGGAAAACAAATATCAATAAAATCTGAAACTCAATCAAAAAATTATATATTATTACACTATCTGTCAAGAAATCATTCAATATCTTCATCGGAACAGTAGATCTCGTCATCGCTGGTCTCAACGGTTCCGTTCGCATCGCAATCTGTGCCGCAATCTTGAGGTGTCGTGTCATCTATGGTACTGACCACCGAAGACGTCGATATCTGCGAAACGGATGCATTGACCCTCTGTTGGTACACTCCTTTGGCACCCCTTCTCTTATTGGTCACCGATTCTCGACTTATATTCTCGTCACAAAACTGCAGACATTTAGCGAAGTCAGAAGTGGACAGTCGGAGGGACTCGTGAGTGTCCATCACTTCATAGATCACTGATCGCTGACAGTAGTACTCAATGAGAAGACCGGGCGACGCCTGTCCGTACTTCTCGTCCACTATTTTTGTGGTCAACTCTTGCGCTAAAAGCAGACAATTATCGGCCGACGGACTGTCCATAGGCTGCGAGTCATCGGCGGATGTCTTCATCACTTTTCGGGCGTCTCTCAGCAATCGGTCCACTCTTTTATCGCATGGGAACAGCTCTTTAGCCAACAGGGAGTCCTCGTGAGCCATCTGTGCGACCAAATCATGCAAAGCAAACATCGATGGCTGGGATACCATCACCAGATAGGTCTGCGCTCTCATCACATTGTAGTCGACGTCCCGCTTGTAATGCATGGCTTTCGTCACATACTTCACGCATTTGAGGTACTCTTTGCTGTTGAGACACGCTTTGGCTAAAGTGAACCACTGGACAGACCTCTTGTTGCGGTTCACATCCATCACTGTTGGACACAAAGTATTGAAAATTAACTCAAATCCGATTATAACTGTTGACTAAACATTCAAACGATTATTCAGTGATTCAATGCACTCACAGTCACTCGTATTGAACGCAACGCTAACGCAATGCAAACAATGTCTAGAAATGCAAAACTCGCGAGACTTTTGCAAAAAGTAATGTTACAGTCAATGGGATTTGAAGTTCAAAATGATTTTTTGTTGGAAATTCAGTTCATAAAAAACTAATCTCAAGTCAAACGCAAATTGAAGGGAAACTATAACTACAATACAACTAACGATTCAATTGATTCATTCATTTATATTCAATCATTTAGTCCATTAGATCCCTCATTAGACACAAGAATTTGAGACTATTTTCCGGTAATCCATTCATTAAGGAAACGAGAAATACAGCAAAAAAAGGGATGTTTAGGAATAATGAGTCAATTAGTGGGGACTATATCTCGCAATCCATTGGTTTGAATGCAGCGATCAATGAATGGCAGAAAGACATCGAAGTCTTAGTTAGCGTTAAACCGCATTCAGTTGTCTTCGGATTCATTCACAGCTCCATCGATTGCCTCCAACTGCTGGCCAATGGGTCTCTCAAACTCAACTCATTTCGCTATATTGACGGCGCGGACACCACCCCTCCCTCCGCCCCCTATCACCTACTGATCCCCTCCGCAGACATCTATGACTGGGATTATTGTAATACTCATGAGTTTCCGATTCTTATGTATCGCATGAGGAAGGACTCCGTCGCTCGTGTGAAGGATGTGTTGGGTTTGAGCGACGACTTCACTAATGAGAACCGGTATGTCATGTGCGCACTCGACCGACCACTCGATGCCATCAAATACACGCAATTCATGTCCGCTATGAAGGCGAACGGCACACAAATCACTGCCATCGATGAGGTGGAGGCCATCACCAGATATAACAGTGTCATCAATAAACAGGAATTGCCTCTCAAGAGCACAGAATCTGTTAAGACTACAGGCGCTGACTCATCGCAAATACAGAGCCAGGGATTAGGAAGTGGTAGTTCACTGGTCACTGACATAACTTGTCTAATGTCGCGCCTATTGAGCGGAAAGTTGACTCCGAAACGGGTTCTGTTCGGCGCCTACGAGTGCAACCCATCTGTCATTGAGTTCACGGCATTCAAAGACATCAAGTTTTATAGCGTCCGACAGAATAACGGCTCCGACGAGCGCTTCGAGACGATCGTCATAAGGATGGCCGACATGGAGTCGGTGCTCATGTGTTTGGATCTGAATTTGGTATGAAATGCGAAAACCGTGTCAATCAGACAACAGTCAGTGAATTAATTTTGATTTTCTCTCGTCTCGCGCCTCCAAAAAGCCATCCATTTTCATAAAAGTGAATCCCATTTGTGGCACTAAAATCCAAATCCCACTCCACTTGAGAGCCCATCCCTCTAATCAATCGGTTTTCGACGTCAACTCCGGTTCAGACGCGGAACGGTATGTTAAAGTGCTATTTAGCGACTACAGACACCACAATTGGTGCTTTCTATCCATTTTGATGTACACCCGGCGCTCCAATACACTCATGACCACCAATATATCACCGGAACAGGCGCTCCAACTCTTGGGCCCTCGACGTCAGTGCGTGCCTTCAAGTCGTGGATCATAAGTTGCAAACAATTTTCAGCTCATATTTACTGTATTCACAAACTTATACTCTTTTCGTACGATTTATCTCTATATTTAAATGCTTTAAAATAAAATATTTGTAATTAAATTGACTGTAATTACTGTTAATTTACTAGTAATGAGAACATAAACTTAATCTACAATCATTTATAAGATCACCAATTTAGTTAATAGCTATTTGTTAGAACTAATTAAAAAGTTTTGAACGAAAGTGATTAAAATAAAAATTAAAGTTAATGTGAAGATCTTGTAGTGATTTATGCGTTTTTGTTAAACTGCTTTCACTTTGCTCACACATAATTTAACACTAAATCAGCATAAAAACGAGTTAATTTTAGCATATGTGTACAAATTATAAATATTATTCAATTTTTATCTATTTGTGCACATTTTTATAACTAGCATTGTCTATATTGCACAAAAATAAATTGCCTAAATAAGAAATTTCAATTAATTTGTTGAATAAACTTAACATTATTACTTAAAATACATGTATAATATTGTACAGATTATTAAAAAGTTTATAATAAATTCAAATTATAAAACAAATCGTAGTCTATATTCAATTAATTAAAATTTACATTTCGTCTAAAATACAACACTGAAGTTCATGGCATTAGATTAAAGGTTGGATTAAGGGATAGAAGTTCTGGAAATACTGTTGGATTAATCAAACCTAAAATCCTTCAAAACCTTATTAAACACTGAAACTGAATAAGCTATGCAGCTATAATACAGTACTTATTTAGTTTATTTAACTATAAACTTAATTAACATTTCTCAAAATTAATGTTTGTTGAGGAAATTTTTTGAATTAAATGTTCATTGAATATTTGATATTGAAATTGTGTTTATTTAAGTTTATTACTGTAATTAATTATAAAATTTGGAGTGTTTTAGAAATAAAATCACTTGAAATAGATTTATATTAAGTCGACATTACATTAAATATTTAAATAAATTTAAGAAATGTTTCACAAAGTTATGGTTCGTTTGAACGGACAGATGCCTCGTCCTCGCCCTCCAGGGGATTGTCCTCTGATGTCTGTGCGGCTGAAGGAGTGTCCGGCGGATCATCAGCCAGATTATCAACCGAAGCATTAGCGGTCAATTGGTCCGACAATTTAGTTTCCTTGACTTGAGTTTGAGTCGCGCCGAGAGTCGCGGTTTGAGGGCCGGGCGCCACAGTGGGCACAGGGGGCCGGTTAGCGTTGATGAGGACAACCATACGATTATTAGCCAACCATTTGAAGCGTTCATTAGTTCGCTGAACAAACTTTAATGTCAAATATGCCGACAAATAGAGGCATACAATGTGTGCAATCATAATGAAATGCCAACCATTTAGCGCTCGGAACACAAGCTTAAAGCCCAACACTTTTAGACCTTTAAAAACAATTGTATATTAAATATGAGAATATTATGAAAACTGTAATCATATGTTAAAATACTAACCAACTGTCCAAACATAGACCTGAGTATCCAACAGAATCAACCCCAGAATGGCCTCAATTATGAAGGAATAGGGCAAACATTTCATGGTATAGACGAGACCTACTATAGAGACGGACCAAAACACACAAATCATTGCCACGAAGAACACCAGCGCATAGATCTTCGGCATTAGGAAAGCGGCCGATAGGCTGAGAAAACCGGTCAAATAAAACGTCCAGACCGTGACGGCCGCCCGGATGGTGTTCATCACAATTATGGTCATTCTTATCCTCATAGGAATGTCCGGAAGTCCTCTTGTTATTGTTAAACTCGACGGTTGGGGAGGTATTATGATTTGCATCTGAGGTGTGGGAGACGGGACACCTTGTGTTGGGTTTTNTAATACATTAATATAACTTATATTTTGATTTTTGTTATTATACACAATATTCATTACAAATAAATTGTCTATTATATAAATTTTTTGTCTGCTTTTTAGTTCACATTAAATCTCTTTATTATAACTTTATACAAATGTAAGCAATAAATTGTTTTTATGATAATACAGTATAAGAAATCTTTCAGTTATTTAATTTATGAAATAATATTTAGATTATTAGTGTTATTGGCTATAAATAAACTATAAATATCAGAAAATGAGGTGACATTATAGATAATCTCAATTATACACAAAATGAGTTCAAATCAATTAATATTAGTTTGAGTGTAAAGTTTGAAATTAGTTATATGAAGTGGTATTTTACGAGTAAGTGAGCGCCGGAAACCACTAATTCGTATACAAACTATGTGTTTGGGTTCAAAACACACTGATTTAGTGGTGGTTTCAAACTTGTATTGACTTTGAATGGGAATCCATTTGGTGGGCGAGTTGGCCGGTTCCGTACCATCCGAGTAACTGATCCAACAGTTGATTATCTCGTCATCATTTCGCTTAAATTCAATTTGAAAGCAATTGACAAACACTGGTTGTGTCAATCGGATCATGTAATTGGTATCGTAGCCATACATCTCGCTGTCATTCATATTAATAATCAAATTAATGTCACTCCTATTCTTCAGCACATATTCTGTGATATTAAAGATTTTCTTGGCTTTCGAGAAGAATATTACACAAAATGCGTCCGAATTTGATAAGTAATCCTCTTTGGGAACAATTGAATAGCCATTAGTCTCCAGAACTTCATCGATGAGTCCGTAATGAAGAATATGATTGTCAATGAAATTGAGGGCAAAGCTATTGTCTTCTTCAGAGGTGACACCAGTCACACGAATAGCACTCGCAGTCTGTTCACTGAAATACAACATTTGTGTAGAAAAACAATGTCTTTGGGTGCAGTCCATGACACGAATCCATTGGCCGTCGACACAGATCTCGCAGTAGTAATAGACACTCAGGAGGGCGAAGGTCTGCGAGTGGATGTTCACTCGGAATCTCATGTGATTCATGACAGTCAGCACCGGTAGTGTAAATGTTATGCATTTAACGGCTCTTTGTTTCAAATGAATTGTTGGTATTATTTGGTATTCGTATTCATTCAATACAAACACACGGTTTGGTTGCAGACAAACTCGCTTTTTGTCCACTTTTGGCTCATTTTTGTTCACATTTATCACATGTTTCAAGAATTTTCTGCTAAACTCTTCACACGAATAGCGGCCATAAGTCATGTAAATCTGATCCAATTGGTGGTATCGTATTGTCTTAATGAGTTCGTCATTGAATCCATGGTTTATCGTAAGTTTTTGAACCAAAAAATAGATTTGCATTTCATTGACACCAAAGGAGTCGCGAATCAATATATTGGACAGAATTTGAGTCGATATAGGGATCAACTGATGAAATATCTTGGAATCCAATTCATCCATAAACTGATTGGCGTTTTTGTCGATAATAGTGAGACAAACCTCTTGAAGATAAACGAGATTCTCATTCAACGCCTTCTTATAGTAATCGGTGATAACGGCGAAGAAGTTGGAGAAGTCCTTGCGTTGGAAGCGTCTCTTCAGGTGATCCGAGAAGTGTCTCTCAATGTCGAAGAACTCGTATTTGTTGGCCATTTGTATGGTTTTGAACAACACATCTGTGCCCATAAAACACGTCAGTATCTCATCGATGGACATCACGTTGAGTCCGATGTGGAGGACAGTCAGCAGACATTTGACTTCCGGTTCGTTGATCACCAATATGTTGATCACACGATCGCTCGAACTCAAGAGGCGTTTGAAGTAATCACTACTTTCTGCCAATACTTTCTTCGAGGCTATCGATCGGTTCCAGAGTTTTAAGAGTTTTGCAAACATTTTGGTTAAGAAGTGATGGATTCATACCTTTGACCACTTGATCGCCGATCACTATATTAACGGTGTTGTCCTCCGAAGACATGGTGTGACCGCAAGTTATGGTCAGATATTTGTGACCAACTCTTGGGAACTAAACCGCGATTATAGTTGACATGAAGTCATGAATATCTGACAAAAAGTTTGTCATTTGTTTCGTTCATTCAATGAATGGAATGAATGGCGAAATGAAAGCGTAATTCACGTGAAGTTATATTCAGTCGACGCGTGCTTTCATTGTAATCAATGGAGACATACGTCGAGTCCAGTGAACCGCATGCTATATAACAATACAATCGACTCGTATTCAAATCAACATAAAGTCTGGTCTAACGGTACAACAGTTGAGGCAATCATTTGCACACAATTAGTAAAACTAAATATATTGTCATTTCTGACAAATAATTATAAATCTGAGAAAAACATTAGTACAAAATATGACGGAAACGGGTGCATCAGGTGGTGGTAAACCACTTTCGCAGCTAACTTATACACCGCCCACACCTCCCACTCCCAGTCGACAACATCCGAGTCATCCACACCCGCCTCTGGGAAAACCTGGTCAACAGCCGAGTCCAGCCCTTGGTGGACAACAGCCTACTCCCCCGACTATAAATCCAACACCTGGACAACGTGTGGGGTTACCACCACTAAAACCTCCGACGGGTATACAAAACCCAACACAAGGTGTCCCGTCTCCCACACCTCAGATGCAAATCATAATACCTCCCCAACCGTCGAGTTTAACAATAACAAGAGGACTTCCGGACATTCCTATGAGGATAAGAATGACCATAATTGTGATGAACACCATCCGGGCGGCCGTCACGGTCTGGACGTTTTATTTGACCGGTTTTCTCAGCCTATCGGCCGCTTTCCTAATGCCGAAGATCTATGCGCTGGTGTTCTTCGTGGCAATGATTTGTGTGTTTTGGTCCGTCTCTATAGTAGGTCTCGTCTATACCATGAAATGTTTGCCCTAT